>CAKNWT010329267.1:0-11628 GCA_932066315.1 Andricus coriarius | reverse complement strand
CTTGAACATTCTTTGATTTTAAACTTTTTAAGTCAAATAACATATCGCTGGAATCGTTATAATTCGAATATTTCGAATATTTTATTTGTAAATTACCAAGTGCTTTTAACAAATGTTATACTCGGCATTTTAGTGCTCATTATGTACAAAGGACTCCCACTGACTAGGATCAACGACAGCAGCTCGGTTGAGTGAGGAGAAGCCTTGTAGTGGGGGAACCTCCCTCAGGTACCCAGTGCGGAATTGTCCTCTGCCCACTGTCTCAATATAGCGTTTACTTCCTTTTCGCGTTAAGAGAAACGCGTTGCGCTTAATAAAGATGTTGCTGATAATTATCGTGACTTAATGCGAGATTACGAATCGCTCGATCATATGTCCCGTATTAGTCCAGTAGATAAGTAATGACGATCCCTTCTGAGTATTTGTCCCGCATCAACCTGTCTTTCGTGATCGAAGTCAAACTATGAGATTGAGGGTCGTCTTTCACGCGTCTATACTCTGTTCCTCGAGAGAACGAATTTCTGAAACGACGAAATTTCGTTCTCTGCGGGCAGCTTGTCAAAAAAGGGGAATCGTAGGCGTGAGAATTTAACTGCAAAGTCCCTTAATATTTATGGCCTATTGTAACTGTCACGTACGGCCCGCTCATCTGGCCCTCAGCGAGACTATAATAAATGTAGGAAAACACTTGGGTCAGTCTATTTGAAAATAATGGTGCCCTCCTTTAGCAGCGATTGGCCGTTGACCAAACGAAAAAAAATTAGTCGACGCCTTCTTTCATAAAAACTTGCGCCATCAAATTCGTTCTCTCGGGTAACAGAGTATAGGCCTACTTCTACCAAAGTTACAATCAATGATTGTTTGCACGCAGGAACAAAACTCCGGAATGATATTTCTTCTATCTTACTACGATACAATTGCGCGGATATACCTCACATGTCGCGAGAAACATTGGTCCATCCTGCTGGTCTAAATGTCAGCGCATTCTCTGGCATCAAACACCCAATGAACCTATTCAGATTTTTGAACTAAATACCGTAACATATGGGATGTCCGTTCTACATATCTTGCAATTGGCGTCATACGTCAACTGGTCGAGGATGAAAAGGCTAATTTCCCTTAGCAGCTGCAGTTTTTGTGAAGGAAACCTACGTGGATGATTTATTAGTTGGTGGTGTGGATAAGCCTTCCACTCTTGCCTTGAGAGTTCAGCTCATTCAATTTGCCTCCTTTTGCGGTTTTCCCTTGCTTAAGTGGTTTAGCAATTATTATGATTTGCTTTTTGGATCGGACCAATTGGAGCACGATTTAGCGCTAGAACTCCCCTTTGATAATTATTTAGGATTCAAAGATCTGGGGATTTTGTGCTGTCCTTCAGATGATGCATTTTGTTTTCACATTTCTTAATTTCCTGACGAAAACCTTGCTAAACGTTCATTGTTGTCAGTGTGTGCCAACTTATATGAACCTATGGGATGGCTGGCTCCAGTTATGAATATAATCTTTGTTCATCCAGCTACAATTGAGAAAGAAAATGATTGGCAATCTAGGTTACTGTCCGAAAATAATCTTGTTCTCGTTTACTTCGCATGACCGCTTACGTTTTGCGTGCAGTCAAGATTATTAAAGAAGGAGTTGTTTCTCCTAGATTTTTATCCGCTAATAAAATACGTGAATCCTCTTTATTTCAGGTACGTTATGTTCAGGCGCACATTTTCAATAGCGAGATTGATTCGTCAAGGTCAGGTAAACAACTCACGACTAAGGCTTCTTTGAAAAAACTCAATCCGTTTATTGGCCGTGATGGCATTATTCGTCTTGGTGGACGGTTACGTCGATCAAAATTGTTAGCCTACCAAGACTCCCAGCTATTCTGCCTAAACATAGGATATCTTTTCTCATACTAGAGCAATTTGATCGCAATTTTGTACACGCCGAAATTGAGCTAGTTCTTTATATGGCTCGTATCCAATATTAGATTATTGGAGCTCGAAGTGAGATTAGGACAATTGTTCATCATTGTATTGTATGCACAAACGATAAGGCTAGGACTGAATCTCAACTTATTTGTGAATTTTCAACTTATAGTCACGCCCTCACGTTCTTTTTTTTCACACTGGAATTGATTATTCGGGTACATATCTTATTCATTCCAGCTCAGGTCGTGAAATAAAGTTGCCGCCTTCAGACTTCTCATTTGGCCTCAGATGGCACCACTTGGCATTTTATAACTCCTATGGCTTTCCGCTTTGGCGGGTTGTGGGAGGCGGGAGTTAAGAGCGTGCAACTTTGCCTACGCAAACTTTTGTCCAATGCTACGCCTGCTGTTGATGAGTTTGAAAAGTTGTTGTGCGCCGCTCCCTCGCGCCTGCCAATGAGAATCCGGAAAGCTGCGAGGTACTCAATCCTAGACATTTTTTAAGTGGAACAGCTTTAAAAAATGTAACGACTGTTTCTGTTCTTGATGTCCGCGAAATACTTTCGTCTCGCTGGCAATTTCATCAACGAATTTTAAAACATTTTTGGCGTTTGTGGTCACCCTAATCTTAACCCGTAAGTACGGACGATTCTTAATAATACAAGTTGATCAAATTGATTAATTTCTTACTTATTCCAATGCCCCTCCATATATTTGTATTAGTAAGATAACAATAAGTATTCATAAGTATGAAAAAACCACATCCATACTCAAAGGTTGAAGTTGGTGATCTTATACTTTAATGGAATACCAATCTTCCCCCCGCTTATTGGGAGCTGGCCCAATCTTGCAACTAGTTCATATGAGGACTTTTATTGCGATCTTTTGACTAAGCTCGCAAGTTGGCCGGTATGTTTGTGATTTATGATTAAATTGCATTATTATGGGAATTGTCCATTTTCTTATTACGCTACTCGACCCGTTGAACCACACTGCGTACAGTACCACGTTAAAATATATAAACTTAGTAAAGTAACGAAGTGGCGCCATCAAGGGGTGATAGAACAAACTAAAGGCCTATTCCAGCGACCCCTCCACCCCACTTCCACCTACCGTACCAATTATTAAATATTTTTTAATTCAAAGTTACAGGAAGAATAATTTACGTAAACAAACCGTTTTATGCAATATGAAAAAAAAACATAAAATAGCGCATGATAAAAAAATCCAATGAGTTTGTTTTCCATATTGTATTAAATGGTTTGTTTGTGCAAATTATTCATCCTATAACTCTAAATCAAAAAATATATAAACAGACACATTAAGCTCAACACTTAAGTATGACTCCGAATAGATCAGTTTTTTTTTTCAATTTAATAATAAAAATAATTTAAATTTACTTTGAATAGAAAATGTAAATAATTTGGAGACGTGATTCTCAATCGAAGAATGTAAAATTTTATTAATGTTACGCAGGTAACATACCAACATGTCCGCCATGGTCGTATCTTCCGATGTGCTTTCGATCTTCCCCTTCTAACCTACAGTCATCAACACAGACGCCACCTAGGTGAGATAGAAATCACTAAAACTCGTTCAGATTTCGCCCTAAAGACTGTACCTAGTGTGATCGCTATGTCGCGACTCGAGGTGTTGCGAGCTCGCGTCAATTTCTCCTACAAAACTACGGCACTACCGCTGTGAATGTTTGTGGTTAAATAAACTGGAATTCAAACAAATGTTCGGTCTCTCCTTTATTGCCTGAACCGCCGCATTCACTATGAACATTGCGAATGACTGGAAGTGGGTAAATGTTATATTTGAAGACAAAATATACCACTTGCGCTTATGGCACTCGATAATTTTAAATCATTCTTTCTTGTAAAGCGTTTTATTGAAGTTCCGATTAAAAAAATTCCCCGGTGCCTCGATTTTCAACCTAGAGGGTTAGTTCTGAACATACATTTTTAAATATTTACGTATCGTTTAATTTCCATATTTAATACTATGTAAGACGTACCACGGTTACCGCTCGGATGGGCGATCGTTCGGGATTCTCGCTTAGTTGTTTTCGCTGCGTTTAACTACTTTCGAGCGGGAGGTTTGACGCCTAGGATGGATGAGGATATTCGCTGATATATAGTATCTACATTGAAACAAAATTTTACTTAAACTTTCATTAACTCAAAAGATTTAGTTTTCTGCAGTTTTCCACTTCTCTGACCAAATATTCAGGCGAATGCGAGCGCTTCTAATAAAAATCCGACTGTAGAAGGTATGCAATTAAAGGACTTCACATAATTGAGTACGTCAGGTACTACCTGGAGGCTTATTGATAGTTGGGATATTTGGAGTAAATGGGGTTAAGTTAAAGGGTTAGTGCCAGTCGATCTTCTGTGGAAGGGGGAATTAGGTCACAAAGTACGTAATACTGCAGGTGGGAATCCATCAGTTTATGATAGATCATGACAAAGGGTACGGGGCCGGGGTATAATCTTAAAATAAAGCGAGAAATACTATAAGGATAGTAGAGCGTCGATAGGCAGTCGTACTCTAGAAACTGAATTTAAAATATATTATTATATTTTACCGTACAGTGATTAGTTTTATTGTAAACCTTGCTAAAATACATTTTCAAAACTCTCATCAAAAAGTGAAATTGGATAACTGTAGCAGGAGTTATGCACAATTTAAAGTTAGCAGTCTGGGCGAATCATCGCAAATTCGGCCCCCTGTATCTTGAAAACCTGTTGTACTAAGTGCGCCCCCTTCACAGAATTTAAAGAGGTCCACTAGCACTACAATCTGGCGGAGTTCGTCTTAAAGTAATTTATTATTATTTATATTTATTAAGTTTAATAAATAAATTAATATTTTAGAGGAATAAAAAAACATGTGGTGGGCCTGTAATATAATAATAATAATGAAAAAAAGAAAAGAAAATCTCCCAGTTAGTATAGTTACCCGCGTCAGCCGCGGATGAATTTTATAATCCAGTCAAGTGATCTGAAGAAAGCCGTTAGGCATGCCTTTATGACATATGGAGTCCGATCGCCTAATCGCCTGAGCCACCGAGGCTAATAATTTAATAATAATAATAATAATACTCTGATAAAATCTGACTTAAATCACCTAATCTAATCTTTAATAATTTATTATTCATTTTATGTTGTCATACTAATACCAATGGTAATCGACAGTCGATTTTTAAAGCATTTTTGTTTGGTAAATTTTGGGGTCATTGGATGTCTCCAATTTTTAATAATATCACTCAAACTTACAGATTAATTATAGTGTACAATTTTCTTCAAGACTCTGGTAAAAAATATTATATCATAGTCAATGATAGGTTTGTCTCTGAATATTTTAAAAATTGTTCATTTTTTCATATAAATGCAACCCTAATTCTGTGGTATGATTATGGATCGCTTTCTCTTGAAAAAGCGGCATGTTTACACCTTATTTGCTATATTTATGCAAAGTTTCGTCGAAATCGGTCGATTGATTTTAGCAGTAGGTGCGTCTGCATATTAGAAAGCATTAAAAAATGGCTAAAAAATGAAAACATTCATCATAAATCAAAGTACTTCAAATTCATTGAAACTATTTTTAGAATATGCCATTTTTCTTTTTAAAAAAAGTTTGAGTTCATTCGGTAAAAGCGTGTAAGCTGTATTTTGGTCTGGACTGCAAAAATCACGTTTTTAAGTCGTATTTTCTCAACAGATGTAATGGCGAATTCATTTGGACCTGATCAAGATATGTGAAATTTTCAAATGGGATGTGATTCTAAAAGTTTTTTTATTATACCTCCGCGAAAAAGTCGATGTTTTGTGGTTGTATACAGGCACAGAAAGTGGCCTATTTCAGGGCGGTAGGCTAACCGTGAAAAAAGACTGAAGATTCATGGTGGTGGTAGGCTTCCCACCCTTTAATTCACTGCTCCAAAGCAGTGATTTAGCCTGAGCGCGCTATCTAGCAGTAGAAAAAGGCAGTGCCGAGCAATGACAGTTCATGTCTATTCTCGTCTTGCAGTCTAGGTCCAGTTTTGAGTCTTTTTTCTTTTCCAGTTAGTTAGAGTTTTTCATCGAGCTTTTTTGCGATGAGGACGTAAAAACATATTGTGTGTGACAGGTGCGAAACGCTGATTTCATTCACTTGTGAAGTTCGCATCACTCGCCACCGTCTCGGTTTGACGCCTCCACTGCACTCTGGTTCGTGTTGCGAACTTCACACTCACGAAATCAACCTTGTTTCGCACTTGCTACACAAAATACTATTGCGTATTTTTTAAATTTTCAATTAATATATTCTACACTTGAAGAATTTTTGTACTTTAGTGTTCAAAATCATTACTGTTACAGATAATAAGTCCCGGTAGCGATTTTTTTCTTTTTTGCATTTCGTCCTTCATGGCAGATTTTTTTATTCTCGCATGGGTATTTATAATCTTCTTCTACCTTTTTTCAGTACTTGTTGGAGATTCGCTAACAATGACCAGCCTACTTACACTGTGAACAGTTTCAGTCACTGCAGAAGAAACTACTCCTGGTGTAATATTCTGCCATCCAAAGAAGAAAAGTAGGGCCTACTTTTTGGACGAGTCAGCCTAACCTCAAATTTATAATGTTGACTATTTACAAATTATGTCTAAGTTAGCTTATCGTTCGAATTTTATATACAATATCCTACATGCAAATCAGCCCTATCCGACCGTGTGCTGGCTAAAGTTAGATGCCAGCCGTGAACTAATCCGCTGGCGGCGCTGCTGCGCTTCTTGCTGATAGATACATTACTATATGACAAATTCAAATAAAAAATTAAGCACTAATGAAAAAAAAAGTTTTAATTATATTTAGTGAGCGTAAAAGAAATTAATTATTTCACAGGAGGTTTTTTTGCATTAATATGGCCGGATATAGAGGTTATAGATGCGTAGTTCCGAAATGCAATTCGTGCTAGGAATCCTCTTTGGAGAAATCTCACCTTTTTTCTGCTCCCAAAAATAAAATTTTACTCGAAAAACGGCAATTCCGTGAAAAGATTTTACATTGAAAAGTGGACTAGTGGTGTGCCACAAACATTTTCGTCAGGAGGAAATAATTTCACATTATAATAATTGTTGTGTCATATTCTTTTGTCACATTATCTGGAGCATAGCTTAATGGTATATAATATAATATTTTTCGAAAACAAATGTTCAAACCGCCTGAAATATATATATATATATATTTAATTAACGCTAATCCAAAAGAGTATGAAAATATAAAAGTGAGAGCTCAAGTTCATCAATATCATTATTAATTATATTATTGTATTATCACATCAATATTAATTAGCTGAGAATTCATGGTATAAACTATAAATGGTAAAAGTATATATAACGTGCTCTAAAAATTCTTTAAATTAATTATATTTTCTTATGACTTTAAAAATAATAGGGATCACAATGCAAAAGGAGCTCAAAAACGGGGAAATAGGGTGATTTTCTCACGAAAAAGGGGAAAGATTAAACATTTATTTTTATTTGTCGAAAAGAAAAAACAATCTTTTTATAAGAAATGTTATATTTTAAAATAATTTTCCATTATTTCTGTCACTAAAGAATTTATTTTTTAAAATTGGATACTTAGGTCGTTGGAAATCCATTCACAGTGATATAAAAAAGTCTAAGAAAAAAATAAAATTAGTTAAACGCAAATTTTACTACACTCTTCAGTAGAGCGAAGTAAAAATGCTAAAATTGATTGAATCGTTTGAGCTGAGAGATAACAATTTGTAGTCCAACATCGAAAACAAGGAAAAAAAAATTGAAATCAGTTAAGATCTTCTGTTCTCATTTTTAAGTTTACAATATTTAAAATTTTTTAAATTGAAAAAATTGGTCTTATATACAATTTTTTGAAAATGTACAAAAACATTTTTTTTTCGTTGATTCCAACCTGAAATTCATTCAGCTTGAACCAAAGAAACAGGTTTTTGTTTTTTATTCATGGGAAAACATTTTTTTTGTGGTTTATATAAGGTCCCGAAATAGCAAAAAAATGAAATCCCAAAAATCCAAAATCGCGACCAAAGTTTTTTTTCCGAAAAAGCAAAATGATAAAAATTTTCTTTGGTTCTTTGGTTTTCTTTTAAACTTTTTGTTGTATCCCTTAATAAAAAGTATTATAGGAATATTTTCCTATTATAAATTTCATATAATTTTTTCGTGATTATAGGAAAAATCACCGGAACATAATTATGGAAAAATAGTTATAGAAATGAATAATATTGAAATAAATATTCCAAAAAGTATAAGATACTCATAGCTTTTAGGTTTCATTAAAACTACAATCTAAACGAAGCTTGTTCCAAATATGTAAATTTTATGTACTTTTGTGTGAGTATAGTTCAAAATAAATTAATAATTATTTTCCAATAATTTTTCCTATAATCGCGAAAAAATTGAAGGAAAATCATAGATAGGCCTATAATGATTTTCCTATAATATTTTTTCATGAAGGGTAACATTAATTATTACCTCAAAATCAACTGAGATGCCTTTAGAAAACTCAAATTCATAATTGTTTCATTTGGTTTTTATATTTAATTTTTATTACATAATAAGCACCTATCGTTGAATTTTTCAAAGGAATTTATAAGTTCCTTTAAAATCCGTAATTGGGCCAGTATTGACTAAAAATGGATTAAAGACGAACCTTTTAATTCCGTACCACACTTTCATTTTTAGCTATTCATTATTTATGGATCCTATTTTTTATTTATTATTACTACGACACTTTAAATTTATTTGAAATTTTTATATTCATTTCTGGAATCGATTATACCACAATTTATCAATTATTTAAATATTTATATTTGTTTATAATTTGATAAATATATTTATTTTTTAATTTTATTTTAATCCTTATATTTTTTTAAACTGATTTTATGTTACAGATAGATTTTTTATTAAGGTTTTTAAACACTTATTCCAAATTTCTTTTAGAACACGTATACTTGTTTATGCATTATTTTTCCATGACTTGGAAAGTTTGAACAGATTTTGCATATTTAAAATAATTTTTATATATCTGCGAATAAATTATAAAAATTTGCAGGCCCTTTCTTGTACAGAAAATATTCTTTTATTAATTATTTAATTATTTTGCCCTTATAACTAATGCATTTGTCAGCAACAAGCACAGCAGCGCCGCCAGCGGATTAGTTCACGGCTGGCATCAAACTTTAGCCAGAGCTCCTATGCAAAATACGGGTCGGTCGGATAGGGCTGATGCAAATTTAAATTTGAGGTTAGGTTGACAGAGGACTCATCAACAATGCAATTACTAGTTTTTTTTTTTGCGTGGAGGGCAGTATTATGTTGCAATGTAAATAAAAATCTCGGCGTTTTAATCGAATTTCAAGTGAGTTCAAGTTTGAAATGAGGATATTGTAAGAAACATAAGGCATAGAGAATTATTTTCCCTTCAGGATATAATATAGAAGAAAAGAAGTCTCACCACTGAGAGATGTGGAACTCTCCTGCCTGTTTGGTGTGGTGCTAGCGGGAGGCCAGAATGTCTTTTTGGGCACAGGAAACCAGGTAGTCCGTTCACCGTCCCTACGGTGTGACAACTCCAGAATAAATTTTCCATCCTTAAAAAACTTCAGTCTTCCACCAGGTGTCGGCAGCACGTTATTCTCAGTGCGTAAATCGTTGTGGTGAGTCGGCTGGGGACTGGAGTTTTTACCATTGGCCTTGGCAAGGGCTGGGTGCAGAACGGGAAGATCACGTGAGCACATTTCTGTCGTGCCCCTCACGTGACCCGCGTGAGTTTGACATTCTGACTTCTCACGCATACTGACACCCTACTGCAACCCATTCTCCAAGGCTTAACCTCTCATGCTTCGGCCTTCTTCCAATGAAACCGAGCAAGACTTAAAGATCCAAAATTTACAGCGAACTGACTGCACCAGCCCACGAAAGCATCTTATACCTCTTCAATCAACTCCAAATACTTTAGTCACAAGAGAAGAACTTTTAATTATAAATTGGTAAATTCAGTCTATAAATTGGTGAATTCTGCTGAGGAATCGTAGATTGGTGTGTAAAAATCCTGAGATCAAAAGATGATGGAAGAGTTTGTAGTGTGCAGTTGAAATCCTCCGTTCCCCTGCAAAAAGAATTTGAGAGTGAGAATTTGAAATAAGATTTTATCACCAAGAGATTTTTCAGAGTATTAAAACGGTCAGAATACAATATAGTACATGTTTCAAGAGGTATTAATATCTGAAAAAGTTTGTAAGTCAAAGATTACAACATTTAAGATTTTTTAATCTATACTAATGTCATTATAAACAAACAAGAAGCCATTTCACTTTGATACATGAAAATTATTATCAGATTTGTCAATGAGGTACGGAAATGAGTGTAACAGAATGTGACTTTCGTATTATCTATAAAGTTGGCAGGCCTGCATTAGGGATGTGCAAAAAAACTCAAGTTCGAAGGAGTCGAGTTGAACTTGATTGATTGGAGATTTCTTGGATCCAAATTTGGATCTTAAATTTGTGTATCAGCAACGCAAAACCCCTTTGGTAATAAATCTCATGGAAAATTTGTTAACATAATATTACATCTTCAAGCATAAAAGTTTTAAACTTTCGGTTAGCACGAAACGGTTTTGGTTCTTGAAACCTTGTAGTAGCTCGAAAGTTTCGAGTACTGGAACTCGACTCGAAAAAAGCCGGCAGGACCCGAATCAAAGTTTCTAGTTTTTTGTACACCCATAGCCTGCAATTTTCATTCTACCAAACAGCTCTTTGTTTGCACTACGTTGGTATCCGGTAGATTGCTCTGATTGGTTACACGGCAGTGGGTGGGGTCTGTCGGGCAGCCGCATCGTGTACTCCCAGAAATAGAATGACATAAAAATCTTCTTAGTAATAAAAGAATTATAAAATAAATGTAAAAGGAAAGATAAAAAAAAGAAACAACAAATCATTCATTTGCAATAAACAATTACATATTAAAGTGTGAAAAAATAACTACACTTGTACTCTCCTTCGAAATTATATACTTCATTTTGGGGTTATGCCTCGCCCACGTCTTAAGAAAATAAGAAATATACTGAGTCGGATGCCTTACACGATGCTGATGCCCGGCAGACTCCGCCCACTGCCGTGTAACCAATCAGAAGGTATGTTAAGCTGACGTAACCACTTGTTCGAAGCGAGTTAAAACATATTTCATAATTAAGGGCTCATTTAAGGCTAACTTAATGCCCTCTTGTCAAATTTAACGGTCCACTCTTTTTTTTAAACCGTAGGTTACGCTAGCTTAACGTTAAGCTGACGCACAATGGGGCAATTTGGCAAGAACAGTTACGGTTACGGCAGATTAACGTTAAGCTAGCGTAACACACAGCATTTTTTTTAAAAAGGGGAGTATTAAATTTGGCAATAGGGCATTAAATTAGCCTTAGATGAGCCCTTAATTATAAAATAGGTTTTAACTCGATTCGAACATATGGTTAGATCAGCTTAACGTTAAGCTAGCGTAACCCACGGTTTACAAAAAAAAAATAGTGGACTGCTAATTTTGGCAATAGGGCATTAAATTAGCCTTAAATGAGCCCTTAAGTATAAAATAGGTTTTAACTCGATTGGAACATGTGGTTACGTCAGCTTAACGTTAAGCTAGCATAACCCACGGTTTAAAAAAA
>CAKNWT010329264.1:0-10523 GCA_932066315.1 Andricus coriarius | reverse complement strand
CATGACACTCAGCGGAATGTATCCCGTCGAGTTACATAGCGATGAGACTTAAGAAGTTTTTCTTAGATTAAATTAAATAGAAGATTTTGAAGATTGAACCCTCTGAATTTCAGGTTTTTTCTACAACTCGCGTCAAAGTCAGTGTACAAATTTTGAGCAATTGAAAGTTACGAGTACTTGAATTTCGACGTCTATTCTTCAAAAAAACATTTATTCTTTCTTCAATAGTTTATAGTATATAAACCATTTTTGCTGCCAGCAGAATGTTTTTTTTTATAAAATCGAATTTCCGCGTTGTTCTTGGAAACCACAGAAGGTACGGAAAAATGTAAGCTTAAGAGTTTGCAACAAGTTTGTCAACAGCGTTTTTGATACTATGGGTTATTTATTCTACATGTTTGAGAGGTATGGAGCTGTCACAAGACAAAAAATTGGAGATTGGATACACACCAATAAAAAATTAGTCATTCTTAAAGAACAGCGTGCTTTCATAATAAGGTGCAGAATCAATGCCTTATTTCCAACACATATTCAACAAAATGTAAATAAATTTAATGTACATAATTGAAACTATAATTTGATCTCTAAATTTTAAAAAACTAAGTGTAATTTTAAAACTAAATGTTTACGTTTAGAAATTGAAAACATTGTAAAGAATATTTAAAGACTATGTCAATTTTCTAATTACTTAAAATACCGTTTTTGAAGAGTTATATCTGATGGCTCTATTAACAAGTTTTTCGACTCACAAGAGTTAAGTCTCCGAAATTTAAAATTTTCGAAGAGAGACGATTGCACACAAAAGTTTGATTTATTAAAAAGCAGTTCATTAGCTTCTAATAGAGAAATTATTGATTATAGATTGAACAAATGTTTTAAGAATTTATCAACGGTTGAAATCCCTTAATAGGTTGCTGAAACTTTAGCTTCAGGAAACAAATTTGGAGTTCCTTTAAATGTTAACAAGATTCCCATTAATAGTTTGGTTGCAAATATTGAAAATTGTATTAAAAATGTCAAAGAAGATTATGTAAAATTTAATATTCATAAAACAGTTACACAAATAGTTTAAAATCACGAAAATAATAATATATTTAAAACATTAGAAAAATCTGTTCAGTCAGTTAAAGATTTTCAAAAGAAGCATAAAGATTTAATTTTTTTGAAGGCTGGCAAAGGTAACTTAACGGTCGCTGCAAACAGAAAAGATTATAACAGTACAGTTGAAAACATTCTTAAGAATCATATTTTATACAAGAATATTAAAACTAGTATGGTTCCAACTATTGAAAACAAATGTAATGACATTGCTATCAGATGGGAACTTAAAAGATTAATTAATGATCAATGTGCATACCGTTTAAAAACTCACAATCGTGTCATAGCAAAAGCTTATGCTCTCCCTAAGGACCACAAGCCTAATTTAAGTTGGAGACTCATTGTTTCTCATGTTGGTTCCGCCACATATACTTTATCTGAATATATTTCAAATATTTCAAAACCTGTTTCTATTAACACCTGTTCGTTTGTTGAAAATAGTTGGGAACATAAAAATATTTAAAAAAACATTATTGTACCAAAAAGTCATTTAATAGTTTCTTTAGATGTAGTGTCCATGTTTGATAGCATTCCAGTGGATCTTGCTTTAGATTGCACTGAAGAAAAACTTATTTTAAATCATAACTTAACAACAATAACAAAAAATGAATTATTAATTGCTACAAGAGCAGTTTTCAATAGTGTTGTTTTCTCCTTTAATAATAAATTTTATCAACAAATTTCGCGTAGCCCTATGGGTTCACCTTTATCACCAGTTGTTTCTGATTTAGTTTTACAGGATGTTGAAAAAAGAGCTCTAAATTTATTAGATTTCACCAATTTTATACAGAAGGCATGTAGATAATATTTTAGATATTTTAAATGCGTTTAATATCATTGAAGATTATATAAAATTTACTCATGAACGGGAGATTAATAACGTTATTAACTGTCTTGATTTACAAATCATTAATAATCAAAATGGTGGTTTACCAACCAACTGGCACAAAAAACCTTCTTGGTCTGGCAGATATCTAAACTATAATTCTCATAATTTATTTGATCATAAGATTGGTTTAATTAAAGGTTTAGTAGACAGATGTGTTAAATTAAGTGATGTACAATTTAGAAAAGAAAACTTGAATGAATTGCAAACCACTTTAGTACTTAATAATTATCCGCTTGATTTTGTTAATGACATTATTGCAGAACGCATTCATGATATTTACAATAATAGTAGTAAAATAGAGAAAAATAATAAATGGAATGACACTGACAATAAATTTAATTTAAGTGTTACTCTGCCTTACATTCAGGCTTTATCTGAACGGTTAAGCAGTTCACTTAAAAAATTTAATAATAATTATTATTTTAAAAACACAACTACTCTTGATTATTATTTATTGGAAAAGAAAGATAGTGAAAATTTATCTGACGTTATTTATCTGATCAAATGTAAATGTTGCAATAAAGTCTATATAGGTGAAATAGGCCGGAGATTAAAAACTAGAATTGCTGAACACAAAAGAGATTGTGAGGTTAAGAATTTTAACACAGGTTTGTCACAACATTCATGGAAATTTAGTCATTATTTTGATTCTTGTTTTAAAAATATTAAAATATAAGCTACTGAAAAAAACACTTATCAACGAGGTATCATTGAGTCCATTTTTATAAACAAATTTCGCAATATTTCTGTTAGCTTACATACTGAAATTCTAAACATTAATAAAATTGATCGAAGTATTCTAAAATAATGTCGCATTTTTAATTTCTTAGCTTAAACAATTTTTTATCACATTTAAATTTAAATTCAGTTTCGCGCGTTTCCTCATCAGTGGTTTCAATGAAAACTCATCTTTATAAACGCTCATAACATATACTGTCTTATTGTATCTCCATATTGTCAATTTTGTTTCGTCCTTCCGAACCATTATAAAGATCTCTTTTCTATATTTTTAAGATGTAGTTTTTTCAAGTAAGTGAAGTCTCTTCAATTTTTTGAGACTTCTATAAACAATTTTAATGTATTTTGAAATTTCAACTTAAATTTTTGACTTGAATTCATTCAAAAGTGACATCGTTTTTTTATGTTTTCTTTTCGATGTTTGTTTACTCTTGGAAATTAATCTTATCTCAGGTACAAATTTATATTAATTATTCTTTTTATTGATATTTTTTCTGCTTAATATTGCTAACTTGAATTCTTACTGTATTTAGGTTTAAAAGCCTGTTGAAAAAGGTACACAATTGTACCGAAACGTACGTAAATGATGGACAAAGGAGTTTCTAATTAATTAATTTTGAGTTGGAACGTTGTTTTTGGCTCATTTTTTATTTCATTTTTATGTGGTCCGTAAGACCGTAAGTTTTAATAGCTTATTCTGATTTAAATGTTTTCTTCGTTATTTTTTCAAGGATCCAACCTGGGCATACAAAATTATCAGCAACAGTTACTTTGAAACCTTTAACAATATCATGATTTGTAATATTTTAAATCTTGTCTGATCTGACGTGACTAAATCTTTCATGCACGATTGATAACCTGATACAATAAAATAAATTCAGGAATCTTCTACATATCGCTTTAGCAATAAGGTCCATACATTGCCTCTCACAATGCCTTCTGAAATGACATTTTTCTAGACAGTGATATCAATTTAAGACCTTCTTTTGGATGCCTTTTAGTTTATTTATACATGTCAAATGAGCATTTTTAGGATATGCTAAATTCCACGAATGTTTACAATGCTTAAATTCCTGTTGGACAGAAAACTTCGTGTTTATCAAAGTACTTTCAAAAAGGCCAGTAAACCTTATACACATTTCTTTAGCAGTTGAACATGACCTAATAATTGAATGATATAATTCTTCTAGTGTGGAACTTTACTAATGAATGCATTTGCCTTAGCATAATTTTTCTTCCATTTCGCTGTTTTGTCCACAGTAGTTGCAGTACAATCTGGTTTGCCAGTGTCCCATCTATCGCCCCCAAAATCTCTGAAGATTCTAGAGCAACCGTCTCCAAACCGAGCACGAGATAATAACTATATACTTAAATTTTTCAATTTCACCAACCAAGCTTGGCTTCTATGTTGCAATCAATTCATCGTGTACAAAAATGTTATTATCTAACGTTACTTCATATAAGTGTTGACTGCATTTCATATTTCCAACAGTTCGTGAAATACCGACGTTAAAAAAATGTTTTTTTTCTTGTTCCAGAGTTAAGTTCACAGTTTGAATGTCTACCCAATGGCGAACCTATTCCTGGAGTTTCTCGTGGCCGAAGTTTTAATTTTTTTGGAACAGATCATTCATCTGAGAGGTCTCTGCCTCCTGTCGAGCCTCCTCTTCGTGCCAGATCCAGGTCTCCTCCTGTAAGGCCTCATCCTCCTTCTAGGTTCATAACTCCTCCGAAAAGGCTACCTTCTCCTAACGGACATGGTTGTGGACTTGAACACCTTAGACTTATTCGGCTCATTCCTGTCACGAATCGGCACCGGGTACTCCAACTTCGAAGATACACTTTTCCCGGCAATAAACCAATTAAAATGAGAATAGGAAATAAAAAGTATGGGCCGATGCCACTCCAAGAACAAATTGTATTATCAACGTCCGATGGTAACGTACTTGCAATATTGGAGAGTTTTAATGTTCTTGCTGGAATATATTTACGTAATAGTTTGGGCATGAAACGGGCGAAAATAAAAATGGAAAGCGGCATGGTTACACCATTGACCCCAAAAGAAATCTTTGAAATTCCAATAGGTGCACGCCGCACAATCAAAAGGAATTTTAGAGTAGAGATTAGAAACTCGTAAACCACAATCCTCTTCAGTCAGGTTATTAAGAACAATATGTATTATTTTTTCCATAAACATTTACTTACAAAAATTTGGTCTATTTTTTTGGTATGATATTGTACTATCTTTTTTAGAAACATAGAAATGGTCACGAATTTGAGACTATTTTTTCACTAGCTAACTACTAAATTTGTCTCATTACCCGTCCAACTATTCTAGACATTTCATTAAACGACCAATGTACTATTAAGCACATAGTGTAATAAATTTCAATAAGTATCATTTTGAATAATCACCAAAATACAATCTTCGATCATGAATACAACAATAATTTTCAGCTTCTTCTTGCAAGTGAAGTGGTGTGCACTGCATAAACTCCACCTTGATTATAACTTGCCTCTTCACTTTCCCTCTTCTAAATTAAAAAAAAAGAAAGTACTTCAAGTTTTTTTAGTTGACGAGTCATAATTTATCTTGGAAACGCAATTACAAACCGCTTAATTTTCTACTTATTCTGTTATCATAATGGTACAGCATTTCACTAAAAAAAAACGTTGATAATATTAATTACTGCAAAATATTACACACTTCATACGTGTGAAAGGTTTTTTTTTGTTTTAGTTTGCAGATTAGAATTAATTTTGTTTACACGTCTTAGGGTTTTTTTAAAACTAATCTTGATCTTAAGTCACATCTCTATATTAAGTCATCTCTTTATATAAACTCCTCTCAACTTGATGGTGGTTTTGATCCACGGTTACTACCTGAATCCAAATTTATTTTCAACCTGATATCGGCGGATTTTCAACCTGATATCGGTGGTTTTGTATATATATATATATATCTGCCAATTGATTTTTAGAGGAAATCCATTTAATGGTGACAGGATGGAAATTTTTATTTTTCATAAGACCAAGAGATTTAGTGGTACAAACAATGTCCTGACAAGTGTACCTCATAGCTACGAACTCGGCTTGACAAGTTGATAAAGAGACATAACTTTGTTTTTGTATTTTCCGAACAATAGTATACCCAAACAATTCTATCAGAAGTCCGCACGTCGTTATGGAGTTTCTGCAGCCAGCAAAACTCAAATCTGAATATGCTTCCATATCATCCATTTCATCTCGATAGGTCAAGCCAAGTTGTTAGTACCAACGAGATACATCAAAACTCTGTTAACCATGTTCCATTCATTTGCAGTAGGATTTTTCTGATGTCTACTGAGGACATTATCAGTGTAAGCAATATCCGGGCGAGTTGCGCTAGCCAGATATAATAAACTTCCAAAAATTTCTCGAAAAGCAGCCCTTTTAGAGAGATAGTCTCCGTCTTCATTTTCACTGTGAGTTTCCTCTCTCAGGTGCCTTTCACGGTTATTAACCTGAGGTGTGACCATCGGAGTTCTTTGAGCATACATGCCAACCTTTTGTAAATTGGTCTTGATTTCACTCATTGTCTTTTCATCATTGCCAAACATTAAAATATCGTCGACATAGCGAAGTAACATTACGAATTTCTTGCCTTCTATGTATTTGAAAAGACATCACTCACTGTCATCAGCAAATAATCCCAGTTTATTTTCCGCTGTTGTGAATTTTAAATTCCATTTCTTTGGACTTATTCTGAAACCATGTACTGCTCGGTCTAATTTACATACATGGGTTTATTTTAACTTGTGGCTAACGTCAATTGCATCTGGAATTGCCATGTATAACTCTTCTTCAAGTCCGCCATTTAAAAATGCAGTCTCCACATCTACACAGGAGCGTACGTTTCTTTAAAATCATACACCCTTATATCTTTGATACCTCTTGAGACCAGTTTAGCACCATACAAACACGTTCCAACTAGCTTAGGTTTTCTTTTAAATACTCATCTTGAGTCTACAGTATGTGACTGACTCCCATTCTTCATCATAGCCGGTCTTTTAGAAATCTGTCAACTTTATTTTCTTTCATGGCATTTATTTCAACTTGATCAGCTTCTCTCCAGAATTTACCTTCTTCGCATTGCATCGCTTCCTTATATGTGCTGGAATCTTTATTTATTTGAGCTAAGACTACGTGATGTAGTTCGTCTGCAGCATTCAACATATCTTCAGATTCTTCCTTTTCATTTAATTTGGAACTAGAAGACACGAGAAAAACTTTAAGGGGATCTGTTTCACTGACTAACTCATCTTAATCCAGTTCCAAGGTCACTTTGTTTTAATGTTTGCTGAGTCGACAGATTCATTAGTTAGTTTTTTATGTATGTTTTGTTCTTCTTTTTCAGCTTCTCTTTCTTCGTAATACTCTATAACCCATTTTTTTATCAATCTCTTTTTCATGCACATACCAATCTTTAATGCCACCTTTCTTCCGCACATCTCCATATACCAGTTTTTCATTGAATCCTACATCTCGGCATTCACAGAATTTTCCTTCTTCACGTTGAAGAAGTTGATAGCCGGTGGGTGTAATCCCAACTAAGACAACCCTTTCGCCAGCTTTACCAAAACTTGGTTTTTCTATGAGCTTTCATAAAGGCTAGGCTACTAAATCCTTTTAGCTGTTCAAAATCAATTCCACGATGCGGGGCGAACTGTTGTATTGGTATTTTAGAACCTATAGAGCTATTCGGTGAACGATTGTAGAAATAAACAGCAGCATATAGTGCAAGGTCCCACATGTTAGGAGGTAACTTGGAATCAAACATCAATGCTCTTACTTTGTTTTGAATCAATGTTTTGAATCAATCAATGCTCTTACTTTGGTATGATTGAACAGTTCAGCAGCACCAATGTGTTCTGGATTATCAGGGCTCGAACATTGATATTCAGCACCTAAAACTTCCAAAAATGCTGCGGTTTCGCTGCCAATGTATTCCAGACCCTGATCTGATCTTAAATAACACACTTTAGCATCTCTTCCCAATAAATTTCTGGCGCTTCAAACAAAACTCTGTAAACACTTTGCAGTGTCACTTTTAACTTTCATAGGATAAGCCATGGTAAGTCGAGTTTTATCATCGATAAATACCGAAATAAATCTATATATTTTAAGATAAGTGAGTGTTGAAATAGGACCCATAGTATCGGAGTGAATAATTTGAAGTGGCTCATTGGCACGAGTTCGAGTTGATAAAAATGTCTGTCTTTGGCTTTTTGCAATTAAGCACACTTCGCAGTCTAATATAGAATTCTCAAATATAACCTCATGCAATTCTTCAATATTGGGGTACAATTTTTGTAATATTAGTAAATATTTAGGAGAGGCATGTCCTAATCTTGTATGCCACAACATAGTCCTATTGTTTTTGATAAATAAACTAAATTTGCTGTTAAATGGTGAGATATCTTCATTTATTTCAAGCTCTAGCATCTCATCAGCCTCATGAGTTCTCATTAGATAACTCACGTATCTCTAAATTTTCAGAGGTTGTTTTTAGTTTAGCTTGACTACTTTCATTAGTCGCAATTCCATCTGAGTTGCAAGAAACGTTTGTAGAGTTTGATTCTATTGATTTAGTATCATTTTCTTTACTCTTGTGTTTATTTCATTCCTCCTGAATTATATCACTAATTCGCGAATTTAAAGTGTTATTTTCTAATTGGCTGACATACTAATAGTCGTATAAAGAGTTTCCACTAAGTTACCGAAATTTGCTATAATCCCACTTTTGAACTTGTTACTGTTATTCTGATTTTCTTTTCATTATCGATTTAGCATTCTGCGACCAAAACGGTTTTTCACAATACCAGTAATAATTAAATTTTTAGAAACGGGATCAAAAATATCAATCATTTCATTATCGAGATAGATAGCAAGACCAGCTTCAGCAAATTTTTATAAAGAAGGTAGGTTTTCTGACAAATCTTTAGCACACAACACATATCTAACATCAACAATAGTCTCATCATTTGATTTAATTCAGATTTTAAAAAGTCATAAAAATGTTCATAATTCTAATTTTTGGAAAGTTTGCAATCTCTTTTTACTCGAGGTGTATTACTATTATTATAGATTTGAATAGTGATGGACTCTATGAGCGCATCTTTAAGAGAATTCGCAACCACCTCTAGAACTGTTTAGATATTAAGCGTTCTGTGGTACACGCATAACTTTATTTTGATTAGCAGAGTTTATTTGAACATTTTGAACCCGGGCGCTAGGATTTGGCTTTTGACCAGAAACAACAACTGTGGATGTCGGATCACTTGCTGGTATTATGGGTTGATCATTTTCTTCAGCTATTTTTTCATTGTCTTCACAATGGTCAAAATAATCCAGTCTGTCCTCCACTTGCAACATACGGTTGTTCAATTGATCAGTGACATTTTGCATTTGGTTTGCGTAAGTCGTGAGTTCGGCTTGAGTTTTATCTATCCGATCTTTCATTTGCAGACTGCCGGTTGTTATTCAAAGTAATAGCCTGTTTTTCAGTGACTTTCTAGTTGTCTAATGTTTTCTTCAATTTTCTGAAACAAATTTTCATTCTTAGTAATTACTTCAGATGCAGTTTTAAGAACGATATGTTGCCTCTTCAAAGTTTCTGAGCACAATTTGAAACACTCTTTCATCGTGTTCGTTAATTCAACCATCAAGCCCTGTCTGCTCACCTCTTTTCCACCTGAAAATTTTGACACCATGTTTACAGGTTCTTTACTTATCTTAATTGTTAGTTTTATCTTATCTTTAGTACACACAGCTTTATATTTCTTATATTTAAAAACATCACAAATTACAAAAAAAAATCATTTTTTAAATTTTAATTCGATCAGTGTTCATTACCTTCATTTTAAACCTTGAATTTTTTTATTTACCTGAGTCAATGACAACAACTTTATTTCGCGTCGATTTAGACATTTTGGCGCCAGAAGATAGACTCGGTTTTTGAATTGTCTTATGTCCTGAACCTTCGCCTTCTGAAAAATCACCATGCGAATTTTCATACATTGGCATTGTAAGATCCTCCTCTTCCCGATAGATTTCGTTTTGCCGGTACGAAATTCCAGAAATTCTTGAAGTTTAAAAAAAATTCTCACGTGATATTTACGCTTTAAAAAGTAGAAAAGAATCTCTAATAAAAGTCTTTAGACGTAGAATTCCATAGGTTTTCTAAAAAATTAAAAAAAGAATGTCTAGCGTTATTTTCAGCCCACATATCATATTTCCAAGTCAACAGTGCCGCTCGCGGTAGCTGTGTAAATAATTCTCGACTGTAGTGTATATAAATGATGGTGATATCATTCTTGACGAATTTGTGAAATAATTTTTGTTTTAAACTGGCTAATTAAATGTAAATATCTCAGAAGAACAATCGTGTCATACATAATTCATGAGATAACGCCTATTTGATATCTAATATAATCTATAATGTGGCCCTAGAATCCTCATTAGGTACACTTTTAACCAAATTATTCATTAATTCGTTAATCAGTTTTTCCTTTATTTGACAGAAATGAGGATCATTCATACTGCGATCTTTACCTTGCCAATCATCCTTAACTCTATTGGTGATTATAATAGAAGAATAATATCAAAGGCTAATATAAGTTGTTGTTTTTAGAGGAAATTAGGCAACACGTATTTTTTCGATTTGAGAACAAAGAATTGCCACAAAGTTACGAATACTTTGATATTGACCTCTATTTAAAAAAAAAACTAATTTTTTCTTTAATATTGTATAGTTTTT
>CAKNWT010329262.1:0-12626 GCA_932066315.1 Andricus coriarius | reverse complement strand
TGTTCGCTATCATTCCCCAAATTTTTAAGGCAAAATCTTTAATATTGTAGGAAAAAAGCCGGGGGAACCTAACACTGCTAAAATCGATCATTGTTTATGTATCACATGCCCTTAAGGAGCGTCTGTGAATTCGGCACTTTCAAGAGAACAAGATTCCTCTGCTGTTGGGCTGTGATGCGAACTCTCACCGCACGGTGTGGGGAAGCACAAACATCAGTGACAGAGGGAGAGATTTAATTGAATAGATAGCGGGCACAGAGCTGGAGATTTTTAATCGGGGTGATACTCACACCATCCAGACTAAAAACAGGAGTGAGGTTCTCGATTTGACTCTATGTTCGGGTGTACTGAGGAGCAGGGTAGTGGACTGGAGAGTCTCTGATGAGGACTCTCTCTCTCTGACCACAAATATATCGTGTTTCGATTAACCCTAGGAAAATCGGTGGTTTTCAAGGACAGAAACCCCAGAAATACACTCTGGGACTCATATAAAGAGGAACTCAAATGGAGGCCTGCGCGATTCTCTACAAGCTATGGTACCATTGATGAGTTGAAGCATGCCACGGATTTTCTGCGAAGGGCTCTGACTATATCATATGAAAACAATTACCCTACAAGCATAATTAAGTCTGGGAAGGGAGCAGAATGGTGGAATACCCACCTGGAGAGACTCCGTAAAAGGACAAGAATATTTTACAATAAGGCAAATAAAACTAAATTGCCTCTAGACTGGGACATCTATAAGATGGCCCAGTGTGAATACAATAAAAATATAAGAAAGTGTAAGCAGGAAGATTGAAGGGGCTTCTGTGAGGAATCGAACGTCATTCCGTATCAATCCGAATAAATCTAAACTTTTGAGAGGAGTTTGTTCCGAATGAGTCCTTCTGACTTTGTAGGAGTTTCTGTGAGATTGCAGTCTGAATCAATCCGCATGAGTCCGAATTTTGCGAAAAAATGTATTTAGAATGAATCCTTATGATTAGCATTTCTGAAAACACATAATCCTGATTGAATCCGCGTAAATCCGACATTTTCGATACATGCATTAAGTCAGATGCAGCTGCGGCTTATCACTGGTTATGATTTAAGTCATA
This sequence comes from Andricus coriarius, assembly GCA_932066315.1. Taxonomy (NCBI): domain Eukaryota; kingdom Metazoa; phylum Arthropoda; class Insecta; order Hymenoptera; family Cynipidae; genus Andricus; species Andricus coriarius. Next base: position 11,529 of record CAKNWT010329262.1, on the reverse strand, counting down.
CAGTAATTCTCAACCCACCTTAGTGAGTGAAACATTTTTACATGCCTATACCCAGTGAAGTGCAGTTGCCTGGCAGCTCATGCTAAAGGACCTAAACCATACTCTAGCAGCGAGAGTGATCCGTGTATAGACCTCTGGTTCACCGGGGCTTAATGAATGAAAAGCATATTATAATAGGTTTCAACCGGAGTGCTACAGGACTTAAATGGATCAGGCTCACAAGAAAATAATAAATTCATGTACTTTTTTACGATTCTTCTTTTCTGGTCAGAAATTGTATTACTTTGTTGAAAAGTTAAGTATTTTGTTGCAAAGTTAACAATTCTGTCGAAAATTATCATTCTTGGTTGAAAATTGAACAGTTTTGTAGACGATTCGTCCTCTTAGATTAAAAATTCAAATATTTTGGGAGATAATTCCACTATTTTTCTTTATTTTAAAAACAATTTTGCAAATAACATCGATTTAACATCGAGATATATTACTATATTATATTATATTATTTATATTGCTTAGTGGGTTAGAGCATCAGACCGGCAATCTGAAAGACCTGGGCTCGAATCCCAGCGGAGCGAGAGAGCATTTTTTCACAATTTTTAATAATCAATATCCAAAAATTTTGATTTTAGACCAGTAGAAAAAAAAATTAACATAACAAATTAGTAACAATTTTCCCTGGTCAAGAACCTCAGCATCAAAAACAAAAGTTTTTTTTCCTTGACTTTTTTTTACGCTGTCGCATAACTCTGACATGTAAAACAGTTATCACATGAATTCTTCCTAGAAATATGTAGCATAATTGAAATCTTGGAAGCGATAAAGTAATCCCTGTTTTAAGCTATGAGCTTATGTTGATATAGTTTTTCAAATGACGCACGTTGTTATATGGCAGACAGGTATCTAGGGAAATAGCTTACTTATATAAGTATGAACAAATCTTCTGGAAAATTTCATTTCTCTCTCAATCAGTATCATTTACTGTTATATACTGTCATCAACTATATTAGAAAATGCGAATCGTCGCTGGTACTCTACTGCTCGCTTTTGCCGTTTTTCTTAATTTAATTGGTAAATATAAGATAATATTATATCATATTTATAATTCTAAGCTGAATTTTTAAACAGACCGATCAATTTTCTACCAAGAAGATTAGTTTTTAACCAAAAAAGATTAATTTTAGAGTATCATACAAGCTGAATAGAATTATTCCTCAAATTAGAAAAAATCTTTCAAAGTGCATCATGGCATTCAAAAGAAAATTATTTAACGTGATCCGACTGTTATGTGCTTGAGTATCTTAAGGTTTTCGGGGTCACTGAATTCAAATCTGATGTTGGATTTTCAAAGTTCAAAATGGCGCATCCAATATGGCGGACATAAATTATTTAAAATGTTTGGACATTGATCAAATTATTGATACTTAAGTTTTTGGGGTCGCTGATTTCAAACGTGATGTTGCATTTTTGAAATTTAAAATAGCGGATGCAATATGACGGACATGAATTATTAAAACTGTTCGAATCTTGATAAAATGGGTGATACTTAGGCTTTCGGGGTCGCTCAATCGAAACCTGGTGTTAGATTTTCAAAATCAAAATGGCGGACCCAATACGGCGGACACGAATTATAAAAAATTTTCGCACCTTGATAAAATTGGTGAAACTTATGTTTTTGGGGTCCCTTAATCCAAATCCGAAGTCTGATTTTGAAAATAATATATAAAAAGAATCTTTTGGCAGAAAAAATAGTCTTCTCTGTTGAAAATTAATCTTTTTGGGTTGAAAATTCAACTACTCAGATCAAACATAACCGAAATAGATTAATTTTCAACCAAACATTTAAATTATTAACCAAAAAAGAATAAATTTCTACCGAAAAAGAAGAATTTTCAAAAAATTTTAAAGCTGATTCGAATTATTCCTTAAATTTTAAAAAGTCTATCGAACTGAGGACAATTGGCAGAAAATCTTCCAATTTTTTTCGACCATTTTGGAAATCTTTTGAAACGGTTTGAAATATTTCCAAATATTCTATTAGAATGATTCATATTGAAGAGTTTCAAATTATGAATCTAAGAACATGCATAATTTTCGAATGTACATTTTTGAAGTAAAGAAACACTTAATCATTTCAATAGTTCACAATATCAATTTCAACAATTTTGAAACGTTAAAATTGAAAGCTCTTGAATTTTAAAGACACATAAATAAAAATTCCTAAACTTTGACGATTTTAGAAATCAAAAGTCAAGTTCTCAATCCTAAATCTTCTAAATTGAAGCAATTTTAAAAGCAAATCATCAAAATTAAAAAAAAGGTTAAATTTAAAGTCAGGTAAATGAAAATGATCAAATTTAAATGATTTTGAACCTGGGAAGTAAAGTTTTCAATCCAATATCTTCCAATGTGAAGAAATTTTGAAAGCGCATTATTACCTTTTCATTTGGACGATTTGTAATCTAAGATTTTTAAATTTTAAAATATGTATGAATAACATTTTCTAAACTATGACGATTTTAACGATTTTCAAAATTATATTCAAGAGTTGTAAATTGTAAATCTTCTACATCTATAAAATTTTAAATGTTATTTATCAAATTTGCAAAATTTTTGATTGAAAAACTTGAAACTTACATCATCCTTATTTTTAATTTTTAAAATTAAAAATTCTTAAATTTTTAAGATTTAAAATTCTGGATTCTATAATCATGAAGAGCTACAGTTGTAAATTCATGAATTCGCGAAATATAGAATTACAAATTATTCAATTTTCAAGAATCATTTTTCAAATGTATGCAATTTTCAACGCTTTTTGGAATATTTTTAAAAAAGGTTATTGGAATAGTTTTTGGGAATAGTTTATTTCTTAAGACATACTATTGCAATTTATTCAATTTTATAGCTTTGCAATTACCGATTCTTTAGTTGTAAACAATATAAATGAATATGTTAATTTCTTTTTTCGAAATTCTCATAATGTTTAACGTATGCATCATGTGTGTCTGTATCTGCAGCTTTAATTCGATTTTTTCCAAAGCTACCATAACACTGCACATACTTTAAAATTCTCATTAAGTCAGATGAAAATGTTCCTAAATTCAATCTAATTTAATAAAAATTTTAAATTCTTATCCAAACTACATAATTTTCATTAAAAAAAAAATCTAAACAATTTTTTCCCCTTTTTTTCACGCGAAAAGTGTGCAAAAAATAGGCTTGAATGTACACAATGTGAATAAATGAATTTCAACATTGTTTCACATAGTAATTTAATAATTGCATGGGACTAAGTAAAAATGTCTTTCCTTTTCTTTTTTAAATTTTCTTCCCTTGTTATTTGCCCTACTTGATCGTATAATGAACATCACATAAATATTCACCTATTGCTGTTTCTTCTTACAGAATTAATAAGTTCAGAACCGAGGACTCTGAAGGATTTATTTCCTACATACAACGGTGTCATGCCTCCGGTCGAAGGAGTGTCTTTTACACATCAGTTTCCCAATTTCGAAGAATTTCGTGGTAAACGTATGGGTACTAGTAAGGTAAATTTCTTAAAAAGGGGTCATATCATATTTGGATGGCAGTGGGAAAAGTTTATTATGGGTGCAAACAGTTTATTTGCTTCTCCGGATAATGTTTTCATCGTATTTGACACAAATGACAACAAGTGGGTTACTGTACCTGATCAATTATCTCAGAAATTGGGTACAAACCGTCTTTTGTGTCTTGTCATTGCGCGCGATCAAGTTGCTGCTAGACACGTACCAACATCGAGAAATGCAGTATACAAAGAAGCACACATTAGAGCATGCAGAGAGGCAAACGATCAAGTAGACCTTGTAGAACCAGAGCAAGCATCGCTTCTGTTCATCGAACGAACAACCTACGAAAACAGCATTAAATTAATCCAGGATAAATACAGTGAAGTATATGATCATGTATTTACGCATTATTTATACCACCATGGAGAATATAATATAAATGGGCATAGAATAAGGTATACAGGTCACGTTACAGAAGACGCCTCAGCAAACAGAAATAATTAATATAGTCTAGAAAAAGGGAAAACATTGAAGCTTCGTATACCATGTTAGGAACTTGAAAGAACACCAATTACCAGGTGATCCACATTGCTCAAGATTCTCCCAAGGTAGAATCTTATTACATTAGATTTTGTTGCAACCAAAATATTTTGTTGAAAGCATCTTAAAAGCCATGAACCCACGCGCACTTTTTACGAGTGCTTACTCAAATTCAAGTTGACAATCCAGAAGCGAGAGTTCAAAGCGTCGCAAATAAAACATAAAAATGTAAATGTAAATTCAAATGTAACTGTACTATTCAGCGTTGGCAGGACGAGAGTTCAAGTCTTGGTTGATCTGTATATTTAAGTAGGCTCAAGTCCGCTGTACTATACACAGGTTCTACTGCGATTTTCCTTGTGTAATACAAAAATATTGAAGGTGAATACTAGTACAGACATTTTGAAAGTCGGGCGCAGCCGCTGGGGTGTAGAATCAGTAGAGTCTTTCCTTAGGGAAACCCCGTTAGAAAGGTGTACTAGTGATGCAGAAAATTTGTAAATGTAATGTAATTATTGATTTCAAATAAAACAAAATTAACTATTATAATCTACTATTTATTCTATCATTGATTTTGTCCATATTAAAGCTCCTATATTTCCGCTCGCTTAACAAGCTTTTTTTGCCAAGATTGAAAGATCGTTCTGGGTTAAACATTCAACTATTCGACTGAAAATTGAGGTATTTTGTTAAAAATTGTTTGTTTTCTTAGAGATTAAGTCCTCCCTGTTAAAATTTCTTTTTGGTGTAAAGTTAACATATATTGTTCAAAACTCCTCTTTTTTGATAGAACATCTTGGTTCATATTTATTTCAACTCAAAGCGATTTCAAATATTTCGACTCAAAGCGATTGCAAAGCTAAATCTAAAACAGTTTTAATAATGAAAAAAGACGTATTTTCAGCAAAATAGTTGACTCTCCAACCGGAAAAAATAATTGTCAATCAAATTGTTGCATTTTACACAGAAAAATATTACTATTTTACCAAAAGAGATGAATTTTCAGAAATCTTTCAACCTGAATAACACTATGTTTCAGTTTTTGATGGAAGATTTTTTTAAATTAAAAAATAATTTAGAATATATACATTAAATATGAATGACAAATGTTAAAAGTGCCATCAAATGGAATTCAAGCTTGATAGTATGGGAAATTTTTGTTTTACTCAACAGGTAATTTAAATAGTAGGTGAGGTATACAATTTTCTGCTTTCACATTAAAGGCGCCGGAAGAAGAAGTAAGAAGTATTGAATTTGAAACTGGTCTTATCAAAGTGTATTTAATGTTCAAATAATAGTTTATATTAAAACAATATTTTGTAGAAATTATTTCTTCTCTAAGATAAGATTTTCATTTTGCTAAGTCTTAGCTACTCCAAGGTCCACTTTTAAAGAGAATCCAAAGGAGATGAAATAAAACCAGATTTTATTAAACTGATTTCCTCCATTCGCATTGTTTTTGTTCGTCGTCCAGGTCAAACAAGCTTATATGAACATGAATTAAAACTAATTCACGAAAAACCATACCTTTGTAGCTCTTATCCGATTCCAATGGCACATAGAGAACAAGTCGCGAAAGAAATCTCACGTATGAATCAACTTGGAATAATACGCAGCCCTAAAAGTAATCATATCAATCCAATAGTTACGGTGAAAAAAGGTCCTATTTGAAAAACTCACAGGTGCGATGGTCATGTCATCTCTGGATATGACTACGAGTTTCTCGCAAATACCTTTGCACCCAAACTCATGCCAATGTACCGCCTTTCTTTATGGAGGAAAATGTTATGAGTTAGTAGTAACACCTTTCGGCCTAAAAACAAGCACTGAAGCTCTTGTAAGACGTCTGGATTTGGCCCCATGTGGCATATGCGATTTCCTGATTAGTTTTGTCCATGATTTTATCTGTGGATGTATGTATGTATACATATTTATTGCCTTAAAGAATACAAGATTCTGTGGCAAGGGAGGGCCACTATTACAAAAATCATTGAAATTAAGATGAATAACAAAAGGAAAGAAAAGTTATAATATCGTATGTACAATAGGTTGTTAGGTCATACTGGTTGAGTTCGGGCAGTGTACTATTCGAATAGAGAGAAAGCTCTAATTTTGAGACATGTACTTATAAAGTTGTATATCGAGCGAAGCATTCCAGGGTTTATATTTGACAATAAGAAGTGAAGATTGTTCTCGGTTATCATACCAATGTTACGCAAATAATGATTTCTAATCGGCGAGTAGATTGGACATTTGGTAAGGATATGTAAAAGATCTTCATTTTCTCTTAAATTACATAATTGGCAAATCTGTTGTGGATCGATTACAGTTCTTCCAGCTTTAGAGGTCAACTTAATGATGAACCTGGAGGAAGTTCTTAATTGAGCGAAAATGCGCTTAAAAAATAAAGGAGCTTTGAATAGGAGATATTGCTAAGGTAGCGCATCATTGTTTAAAATTTTACTGTATATATAACTAAAGTTACTGTTTTCCAATCTCAATAGATCCCGCGAATGGAAAAAATCACGGTATCTATCAGCTATAATATCGATTTGAGTTATTAGATTGGGACCATTGAGGTCCATGAGATTTTGGCTTATGCCCGCTCCCTCCAAACATCTAATAAGTTGACCTAGCCAGTTATATTTAGCATTTTTGCTGTTTGCGGTTTCGGTTAGTTTAAGCATGCAAAGTTTAGGATGGCGCGAGTCTTCCATATCGAGAATCTTTGCTAACCAATTCAGCGCCATTTCTAATATTTGGTATGACACACAGGGGAGACCTAGTTCCAATCTGATCACGAAGTCAGGCGTATTTCTGGGTAGGCGCAGAAGATTTTTGAAAAAACGGACTTGTGTTTTTTCGAAGACATCTAGATAGTTTAATCCGATAATGTGGGCGGCAAAACAATAAGGAACTCTTTATAATATAGTCATGAATTTGGATAATGGAAGAACATGAGGAGCACTTAGTTCTAGTTAGAATATTGAACGCCGAGGATGAGGCTGAGTTGGCTCTGCTAACTGCTGCATGTGCAGCTAAGTTGAAAGCACCTGCTCTAGAAAAACTCGTACCCAAGTATTCAAAACAATGAAGAAACTCCAAAGAACTACCATCATATTTCAAATCTAGGAGTTTTGCGCTGATTCGACCTTTTTTGAATATAGTGTATTTAGTTTTGTTGTTATTAACCGTAAGACCCACAAGACCTTTTTGTCTAAAGAAAATCTCGATATCCGAGGTTAAACATGATTGGGCTCAAAATCTCTCCCTGTAAAACTCCCTCAATAACCGGCGAGTCCCCCGAGAACTCGTTCCCCACTTTAATGCAAGTAGAGGCTCTTTTATACAGACTTTTTAAAATTATCCTCACGTCTGTGAGACAAGTACAATTCGCTCGAGTTGATCTCCCGTTTGTCGTCTGTCCATCTCAGAAACGTCAAGCTTTTATTTTTGTTTACATTCAGCGCACTTGAGTCACCAGCTGAGGTGGGAGAACAACAAGAGGAGACTAAGACCGGGAAATGATCCGAGGTGTGTGTGGATTTATCGACCTTCAAGTCTTCAAGTATACCTAATGCCTCAGCATTGCACCAAACCAAGTCATTGACACTTTTACCCCCTGCATTAACAAACGAAAAGCGGGCTGGATTGTTACTCCGCGATCTACCATTTAAAAGATAAAACTCATTCACCTCCATCAGTTCTACCAATCCCAGCCCCCTCCTGTTGTGCGCAACATCATGACTCTCCCGGTACATTACAAAATTTGTGTGAGAAAACATATCAGGTAGACCCTGACTCAATCCCACCACCCTACAGTTGAAATCGCCATATACAGTGATAGGAACGTTATTGTACTTCTTTGACGGAGCACATAAGGTTTCTTCGAAAAGTTGTAGGATTACTTCTGTGTCTACCGTCGACTTAAAAAAGCAGATTCCTACAATGAAATTAATTTTATTTGCGCTATAAATTCAAACCAAAATCCAATACTCTGACTTATCTCAGAGCTCACTATTATAATAAAGTTTATTTATGAAAAGGGCGAGGCCGCCATTGGCTCTGCCTATTGATTTTTCTTTTAAAGCGTTAGAGAAGAAATGGTTATATCTATTTTCCGCGTACAAGTTTTCGAGAATTTTAGTGAGCCACGTTTCGACGATTCCTATAATATCAAACTTATCATAATTAATATCGGAGCTTAAAAATCTTACATAACCATGACAGTTCCAGAAGAAGAAGTTTGTGGAATTGTTGACTCGTCCTGATATATTTCGCTCATTAATCCATTTAAATTTTTCTTTCCGTCTCCCTGCTTGATAGTCGATTTCGAATATTTCCTTTCGTAAGATTTCCCGCCTGCTCTTTGGTAATGACTGGTGGAGATTCCGAGGACTTGCGCTTTACCTTTCCCTGCATGCCGCTTGCTTCCTCCATTTTATTTTTTTTGTATGTATGTATGTATGTATATTTATTGCCTCTAAGAATACCAGATTCTGTGGCAAGGGAAGGCCACTATTACAAAAGTCAATAAAATTAAGATAAGCATGAACATAAAAGAAAAGTTATAATAACGTATGTACAATAGGTTGTTAGGTCATACTGGTTGAGTTCGGGCAGTGTACTGCTGCTAAGCAAGTATGGCAGTCGGTCGCGTGTATAATCGCTCGTCAAAATTTTGGTTGTTTACGGGCTGAGTTCGTGCAGTGTAATTTATAAAGTGATTTTAAAGTAACTAATTGTCACGAATGTTCTCAATTCTAATGGTTTGTGAGTGTTATAACCATTAGCGCAATCAATTTTTAGCAAAAAGCTATTGTGATGCTAACTGCCATTTTCTTTTTTTTAAATGGTTCCGCCCTATTCCTAGGTAATTTGGCATTCCGGATTACAGACTCCAATGCTGACAGATCCTTGGACTCGAACTTTCTGCCATCCACATAAATTGCATTATAGCTTAAGGAAGCTTTAAGGTCACAATTTCTAGCCTCTTTAAGATATGGAAGTGGAGTCTTCCTTTCAGTTTTGACTTTTTTAGTGTAGTCCTCCGCAATGCTGATCTCAGTGTGCATAATTTTTTCAGCTGCGATAAGATTATTTTCTTATCCTTGAAGGAACATAGCTGAGTTAGGAGGAGACGGGGTTTGTCCCGGATTATTCCCCCAATCCGTCTAACAGATTCGGCTTGCACTGATAGAAATAATAATGTTGATTTAACCATATGATCGTTGGTTGAAAAATTACGAGTATATTCATAATATAATACGTGTACTTCAATGATAAAGAGTAGGAAATGCACTTACAGAAATATGGTAAATACAAGTTACTTATATTTGTGGTACAAAAATGTAATATATGTGTTGCTATTGTATGAAATGTGTAATTCTATTAAACACTTGCTTGAGGCAACTATCTCTGAAATGTTGTCGTTTAGCAATACCCTTTGTATGACTGATTTACCCGACTCGCTTTGTTTAGTTTACAACAGGCGGATCTTAATCGCGCCTGCGCGTCTACTTTCGTAAGCAACAAGAATAGGATGGCCAAAACAGACATCCTGTATGGCTGTATCTACACCAGCAATAAAATTGAGTTAATTTAATCATAAATATTGTTGTACCACTTATTCATTTATATCAGTGTGGTCAGAGCGTATTTCAATATTGAGATGCTACTTGATAATGCCACATACTGACTGCACCAGGTCCACGTCATCTTCCTCCAGAATGCCGAAAATAATAAGGTTGTTGCTTCTTAGGGCTCGGTCCATTGCCTCGATTCTTCGTTCTTTCTCCGTAATAACGGATCTCAGTTTTTCTTGCTTGACTTTGAGCTCTTGATTTTCTAGCGTAAGGTGGTCAATTTTGTTGTGTAGAGCTGAAAGTGAGGACTTCAGATTTCCCACTTTTTGCATTAAGAGCTCAAATTTATCCTCATAAATTTCGAGAGCCATTGTATCGAGTAGGTGACATAACACAGACATGGCAACACTAACACACTATACACCCGGCACAACGACCTTGACAAAATTGGCAGTTAGAACCACAACAGCTTTTTGCTAAAAATTGATTGCGCTAATGATTGTAAAACTCACAAAACATTAGAATTGAGAACATTAGTGATAATTAGTTACTTTAAAAGCACTTTATAAATTACACTGCACGAACTCAGCCCGTAAACAACAAAAATTTTGACGAGCGATTAAACACGCGACCGACTGCCATACTTGCTTAGCAGCGCCCCCTTATCAGTAGATCTAAAGACTTTGATCAGCATTTCAAACCCTTGGAAATACTTTTTATCCAATTTAGAGAAGCAAACCTTACTCTGAATTTTTGCAAGTACTCCTTTTTTGGAGAATAGGTGAAATTCTATATCTCATGGTCACAAAAACAGGGATAGAAAGGGGCCATGAAAAATTAAGAGTATTAAAAGAATACCGCCGCCCAAAAAATATCACACAACTTCGCGGATTTCTCGGATTTATAAATTTTTACAGAACATTTTCAAGCTCTCACACGGAAAAAACTTTTTCACTTCATGAACTTATGAAGTAAAATGTCCCATGGAAGTGGAACGAGAATCATGCAATTGTCTTCTAAGAAGCAAAACTACTGTTTTGTGATTCGGCTGTTGTGAACTATCTCAACATTTTACGTCCTTGCACGGACGGGAGCGGATTCGCTCTAGGGGCAATTCTTTCCCAAAAAGATGACTCAGGTGATGAATATATCATCACCTGCGCAAGTCGTACATTAAGAGAAACAGAGCTCAACTATTCCACAACTGAACAGGAATTACTCGCTTTAGTTTGGGCCTTCATTCATTTTCGAACCAATGTGCTCGGTACCAAAATAATAATCAGATCAAACCACAAAAGCTCTGACATTTCTCAAAACATGTCGCTTTGTGAGTGCGAGAATCACACGATGGACTCTCGCAATCCTGGATGACGTTTTGGAAATTGAGTACATAGAAGGAAAGAAAAACGTATCTGCTGATGCTCTAAGCAGAATAACGTTCGATGAAAATGTCTGTCCGTTGGACCCCGTAAACGGATGTGCTTTTATCCACACATTCGCGAAAAAACCATCTGCGGAACTCCAAAGCTCTTAAAATACATATCTATGGAGCAACAAAAAGATCCTTTTCGAAAAGAAAAATATGAAATAGATATAGCCAATAAATCGTCGCGGTTTGCGATTCAGAACGAACCACTTTACTCAAAGATTGGCGAAAATGTCGAAACTTGTGACCCAAAAAGCATCATAAACACCCTCATCGACGAGTGCCACGAGATGTATGCTCACATAGGAGCAAGAAAATGCTACATAATATTAACGGAGTTTTTTAATTTTCCCAAATTGTTAAGAATGTCATTGAAATTTAACTTGTAGGGGCTGTGAAGAAAATCTTCTGGTCTCTCTGTAGCTTAGTGGGT
>CAKNWT010329261.1:0-13397 GCA_932066315.1 Andricus coriarius | reverse complement strand
ACTAGTGAGTAAAATTATGCTTTTCAGTCTAGTGCATTAAAAAAAATGTGATGCATTACAAATTTTTAATTCCCTAAGGTTTAAAAAGTTTCAAAATTTGTTGTAATTTTTTATTAAAAAATAACTGTTTTGAACAGGATAAGATAATTAAACAGGTGCCCAGAACAATTTATACTTAAAACTTACTAGTAAAAATTATGCCTTTTTCAAATTACTGGCATTTTTAATTTTTCAGATAAAAAGCTTTTTTGATATTTTAAATATAATGAAAAAATAGCGTTGATTAAATTTGATTAATAGAAGAAGCTGTACAATTAAATTTTTGTCTTATTTTTACAAAATCATCGATTTTGATGTGTGTAGTCCTTTTGCATTATAATTTTTTAGACAAAGTACCAAAAATTATTCCGCAAAAATGGTGGTAATTTTTTTTAAATGCTTTTTTTTTAACTAATTAGGATATAACTTTTCTTCCTTGATTCTGATCTGGGATTTAAAATTTTTCCAAAATTTGTAGCAAAATTCGAAAAATGTTGAAAATGAACAAAATAGTGATAATTAATTTTTTTTTTTTAATAAAAAATTCGCATTTTCTTGAAAAAATCCGCAAGATAAGAAAAAAGTTTAAAGCCAAGTTGGTCTTCTTTAAAAGATTTACAAAAAATTCCTTTCCACTTTTCGATATTTCGCAACAACAAAAAATTACTTTATATTCAAAAAGACATTCAAGCCAAAAAGCAAAAAACGATCTTTTGAAAAAATTATACAGGAACCAATTTATTAATTTTCAACATTTTCCCCACTTTTTTACGGATTTTTATGTTAAAAAAATTTTTGGTAAGTCTAAAAAGTATTCTAATGCCAAAAGGAACCTTGACGCTTAATTTCATATTTTTGGAAAAAGTAAAGCAACATTTTGTTATAAGCCACAAAAAATAGAACATATTTCGGCAACTTAAGATTTAAAAACAAGCTGCTATTTTTAAAAAGACACTAAAGCTTACTTTATTATTGCATCATTTAAAACATTTTTTAAACACAAAATCATTTCAGTCAAATAATTAAAAAAATTTTTTAATAAATGAAAACTAATCCAGTTTATAGAATAAATACTTTAAAATCTTACCTTCGCCCTACTTTTATCTCAAACTCAGAATTTCCTTAAGAATCTTCAATGTGGACTAAATACTATTCTCGATCAGATAAAAAATATGAATACTCAACTTTTATAAAAGAACATCGACAATTTTATTATCGAAAGAACTGCTCTGAGCGATAAGAGAAATACAAACATGATATCATGTTTAAAAACTTAAATAGAAACACCTTTTTAAATGAATAACAAGATAAAAATAATTTAGAGAACAAAGTTAGCTAAACTCTCAAGGTTCTTTTTAACTTCAACAACTTCGGAATGTTTTTACATCTTCGCTTGATGTTTTCTCGACTGGTGCCTGACAAGAATTCTTCTCAAAATTAAATCCTTTACCACAAATCGAACAATCAAACGGATTTTCGCCAGCAGGAGGGAAAATATTAATCAGCATGTACCTCCACCTTTTGATTTCGAATTTTCGAAATGGGTCTTCGTTTTCGCCTGATGAAGATTCTACGGTTGGTGCGAATAACAAGAATCCAGTCATTTATTCGAAAACTTTCAATAGTTTTTGTGGAACTTTTTCAGGTCCTTTCCATTGATCAACTTATTGCACAATTCGCAAGCAATCAAATTCTCTTCAGTTGTTTCGTCTTCGCCTGATGAAGAATCTACGGTAGGTGCGAAAAACAAGAATCCAGTCATTTATTCGAAATTCGACAACTTTCACCAGTTTTCCTGGAACTTTTTCAGGTTTTACACCTTCGCCTGATGCTTTCTCGAGTGGTGCCTGACAAGATTCTTCTTGCAATTGAATCCTTTCCCACAGATCGAGCAATCAAACGGTTTTTCGCCAGTATGAGTCCGAATATGAATCGGCATGTACCTCCTGTTGATCATCTTATTGCACAATTCGCAGGCAATCAAATTCTCGCCAGTGTGCGTCTGCTTATGAATTTTCAAGCACTTGAGCAGATGTGTTTCAAAATCGCAGATGTCGCACTTGTAGCGCTTCCGTTTATATTCCTCAGCCTCAACATGAGCGATTTTCACGTGCAGCTTCAGATAACAGTCGGATCGATAAGAACGTCCACAAATTTGGCAGACAAAGGGCCGATTAGTTTCCCGATTGGTGTGACTGATCATGTGAAGTCTCAGCTCGCTTTTGTTGTAAAATCCCTTGTTGCAAACATCACAATGAATATAGTAGTCCTTATTGTGTCTTCGAATATGAACCTTCATAGAAGCGTCCGAGTACTTCCTCGATCCGCAAATGTGACAAATAAGTGGGCCGATGTGAATTCTGAGATGCATTATGAGATTTCGCTTCGACCTGAACACCTTCTTGCACACATCGCATTCAACGGGTTCATGTTCATCAGTGGCTTGTTCCATGTGTTTGAACAAAGCCACTTCAGAGTAAAATCTCTTACCACAGACTCTGCAACGTTTCATTTTCCTTGGTACCGGTTCCGGAACAATATTTAACCGATGTGCCTGTCTATGCCTACCAAGCTGGAATTTCTTCAAAAATTTCTCATCGCACATATCACATTCGTAGAATCCTGGCTTGTCTGGACCATCAGGAAAATAGCTCGGCATGTGGTTTCTCCAATGAGCATCCAACTCTCTTCTCAAAGGAAGACTCTCATCACACAAGTGGCAGTCAAAACTGCCTGGAGTCTCATCATATCGTTCCATATGATTTAGGTAATTGTTTTTATAGTAGGTTCTGAAATTGCAAAATCTACAGCGATATTGCGTCTTTTTAAGGGATTTTTCAGTCGGAAGAGAAGGTAGAAAATCACTGTCATTGTCATCGGATGGAACCTCCGAAGTTGAATCACCTTCCTCAAAGTTTCGCAAATCTTTCACCATCTTTGGAGTCTTCTCAGCTTTTGTCTTCTCAATTTTTGCTTCCGGATTCAATTTCACTTCGCGGAATGGAGAAGATTTTCGTGGTCGACCTCTCGTTCTTTTGGCAATACAGTCAGTCGCAATTGGGGGATTTTTAGGAGGACGTCCTCTCTTTCGTTTGTTTAGTTCTTCACTTTCTTGGTTTTTAATTTTTCTGGGCCTTTCATCAACTGTTTCTACTAGCTCTTCTAACTCTCTGATGTCAATAAATTTAGTCTTTCCAATAGATTGTTCTCCATTCCCAGTTTGAGAAGACTGCTTTTTAAATCTCCCTCTGCGTTCCTTTTTTTCTCCAACGGGACGTCCTCTCTTCCGCTTCGTTCCTTCCCTAGAAAGAAACGTTGACTTAATCGATTAATTTCTTGTTACATATGGCATAAAAAATCAAAGAGGACGTCGATCTATTCATAAATAATGTTATTTTGTGTAAATATCAGAATTCTTAAAAATCTTTACTTCCCAGGCACTCTCTAGGCTTCTTCGTTCCAATGACTTATTGCTAAAGTAAATAAAAGATTGTATTTCTGTGATAAAGTAATGACTAAACATTTATTCAATTACATTACAGTGTACGCAAAAATATATCAAATAATCACGATACTCCACATCCGAATTTGAAGAATTGTATCACGAGCACATTTTTAACTATTTACACAATTGTTTTATGGATCCAGAAAAATTTTTTCAGAATTCTTTCAAGTTATTCAGGGTTGCTACAGAAGTCCGGTTTCAATATTCATGACTTTTCCAGGATTTACAAACAGTTTCTTATACTATTATTAATCATTGCAATTCCAAATTCAAAAAAATTTAAGACAAAATACATACAAACTTTTTAAAAAAAGATCGCAGAAAATTATAGATTTTATGATAGTTCAGCACACAATACTACAAGTATGAAAACCCACAATTTGAATGCATAAATATGAAGTTTTATGATTTTGTATAAAACATAAAAAGTTCCTAAGCAAAATTATGAAAAATATACCACAACAAAACATAATTAAAATTTGTTGTAGAAAATTACGAATGCCTACAAAAGGTTTAGACAAAATTGCCGACACAGGAAAAATTTCGAATTATCAAATTTCTGATTCTCAACAATAAAAATATTGTTCAAATATTAAATTAAAAATAAAATAACAAATATTTTTATTAAATAACAGTATTTCACTTACTATTTTATCAGTAAAACAATGTTTTAATTGTTTACATTCGGAAGTTTTATAATACCGGCAATTTTATTTCGAGAATCATCTAACATCAGGAATTTAAAAATTCGATAATATTACAAATTATCGGGAATTTTATTATCCGGTAATTTTCTAATTCCGGATTTATAAATTGTCGACAAGTTTATAATTTCAGCAATTTTCTATTTCAAATACTTTGTTTTTTTTTTCTCTCGCAAATTGGACAGAAATTTTATTCTTTGGGAGGATTTTTAGTTCCCATTTTGTTGTTGGAAAATTACAAATTTCTAGACAATTAGAAAAAAGAAAATTTAGAAAATTAGACATACAAATTATGAATTTCTATTTTTAAAAAATTTTAATTTGTAATTTTCAAATGCTGTATTTGTAGATTTTTCAATAGTTCTTCAAAAATTAGAAATTTCTAGAAACATTTATGAATAATTAAACCTTTGTATGACATTTTACAAAAATAAGTCCACTAAAAAAAGTATTTTATTATTAAAACAATTTTTTTATTGTTTAGATTCAAGAATTGTTCTGTCAGAAAATTTTAGTTTCGGATATTTGATAATTTCGACAATTTTAGTTCAGAATTATTTAATATCGGGAATTTGTAAATCCGAGAATATTATAAAATGTCAGGAATCGTATTATTCGGTTCAATTTGTCATAATTTTTAATAGAAAATTAAGTATTTTTATTAAAAAAAAAACAAAAAAAAAACGAAAAATTGCAATTTGCAAAAACTCTATTTGTAGATTTTCTCACAAAATTACGAATTTCTACACTCAACTATGAATAAATACTATTACCTTAAAAAAATCGAAAAATCTACGACTCCAAAACGGTTTAGCTTTTAATAATTTTGAATAGGTTTTTGTAAGAAATTACGAATTTCTACTAAATTTAGTGAATATGTGTTTACATATTTCTATTCAAAATTTGAAAAATGTAAACCCCCAAACCGATAATTTTCTAAATTTTGAAATGTCTCAAAATCTGTGATATACGTGAAAACAGAGAAAAATTTTCAAGAGTTTTCGAAATGTTCGAAAATTTTTATTATCGCTTTCTACTAAAAAAACTATTCCTAGTCCAAAATACATTAAAAAATTTGCAGAAATTGTCGTAAAATTCTTATAAATTATTTCCACAGAGGAATGTAAAGCTCTTTTTAATAATTATTCAGTTCTAAACGATTCTCACTAATATAATTATAAAACTAAAATAAAATCAACTCATATCACGTCGCAAATTTAAAATTCGCCGTTAAGTAGTAAATAAAATAATAATTAAGACTTTGAAGTACCGTACAATTACCCAAATTCGGACACCTACTTTTCTTGGATTTATTTTTATTTTTTCAACACAAAATTGGTTTATTTTTGGTGCTTTTATACTATTCGGTTATAAAGAAGCAAAGAAAAAAAGAATATCCAAAGTTAGGTGAATCTGCGGTAGGTGCGAATAACAATCCAATCATTTTTTGTAAATTCAATGACTTTTCCAGGTTTTCCAGGTCTTATAAAACATGTTTGCAAACTATTCTTTTGTCGAATGCAATTCTTCACTTTTTCGTTAAGGTACTAACTTCGGACACCTGATTTTCTTTAATTTCTTTCAATTTTGGAAAGTCAATGGCTTCTTATGTCATTTACGACTTTGTACATAAAAGATTTTGTTGCTTTCATATTATTTTTTTATGCAGAAAAAAAAAGAATGTCTAAAGTTAGGTGATTCTACGGCAGGTGCGAAAAACAAGAATCCAGTCATTTTCTCGAAATTCGACAAAATTCCCTAGTTTTTCTCGAACTTTTTCAGGTCTTATAAAACATGTTATCAAACTATTCTTTTACGCATTTAATTCTTCACTTTTTTGTTAAGGTACTAACTTCGGAGACCTGTTTTTCTTTAATTTATTTCAATTTTTAAAACACATTGGCTTCTTATGTCATTTACGACTTTGTACATAAAAGATTTTGTTGCTTTCATATTATTTTTTTATGCAGAAAAAAAATGTTTAAAGTTAGGTGATTCTACGGCAGGTGCGAATAACAAGAATCCACTCATTTTCTCGAAATTCGACAACATTCCCTAGTTTTTCTCTAACTTTTTCAGGTCTTATAAAACCTGTTATTAAACTATTCTTTTACGCATTTAATTCTTCACTTTTTCGTTAAGGTACTAACTTCAGACACCTGTTCTTCTTTAATTTCTTTTAATTTTTGAAACACATTGGCTTCTTTTGTCATTTACGACTTTGTACACAAAAGATTTTGTTGCTTTTACACTATTTGGTTATGCAGAAGCCAAAAAAAAGAATGTCTAAAGTTAGGTGAATCTACGGCAGGTGCGAATAACAAGAATCCAGTCATTTTCTCGAAATTCGACAACATTCCCTAGTTTTTCTCGAACTTTTTCATGTCTTATAAAACATGTCAAACTATTCTTTCACGCATTTAATTCTTCACTTTTTCGTTAAGATACTAACTTCAGACACCTGTTTTTCTTTAATTTCTTATAATTTTTGAAACACATTGGCTTCTTTTGTCATTTACGACTTTGTACACAAAAGATTTTGTTGCTTTTACACTATTTAGTTATGCAGAAGCCAAAAAAAAGAATGTCCAAAGTTAGGTGAATCTACGGCAGGTGCGAATAACAAGAATCCAGTCATTTTCTCGAAATTCGACAACATTCCCTAGTTTTCCTGGAACTTTATCATGTCTTATAGCAACCCTGTTAACAAACTATTCTTTTTCGAAAGCATCTCTTCACTTTTTAAGCTCGTGTCTTCTGAGATGAGCCGTTAAGGTACCGCGCTGAGTGAACCTCTTCTCACAAATGTTACACTGGTAAGGTTTTTCTCCCGTATGCGTACGTCGATGTTTGATCAAGTACTTCTTGGCGCTGAAGGCTTTCCCGCAAAATTCGCACATTTCCGGTTTCTCGCCCGTATGAATTCTGATGTGCGTTTTCATGTACTGTTTTCTCATCATCTTGCCACAAAATTCACAGGAAACTTGTCCTTCGCCAGTATGAATCCACCTGTGCTCTTTGATGCAATAACTATAAAAAGTTTCAAAGGGGCAAAGATCACACTTGAACTTCTTCCTCGTCGACGGTTCATCATGCAGCTTCATATGATTCTTTAAATAAAGCGAGTTTCCAAACGGTTTGTTGCACACTTTGCAGAAACAGGGTTTACGTTCAGAATGCACCGTCATATGCAGCTTCAAATTGGCCTTCAGGTAAAATCCTTTTTGACAAACCTCGCAGAAAAACGAAAACTCTTTGTTGTGTCTTCGAATGTGCATGTTCAGATAGTAGGATGACGTCGTACTTTTTCCACAAATGTGGCAAATGTAAGGCGAATTATGAATAGCTTCATGCACATGCAGGTACTTCTGTTTCTTAAAGGTTTTCAAACAAACTTTGCATTCGACGGGGCCGCTTTCTTGCATCATTTTTTTGGTGGATCCTAAACTTTGGTTCTCGTACTCTGATTCTTCTTGATGATCATTGGTAGATTCGATCGAGACTTCTTCCATGGGCTTGACTTCAATTTTGTGGAATTTGGGTTTGATTTTAGGTTTATAAGCTTCTATTCGTACAATTCGTGATTTTTGGTCAAACAACGACTCATTGGAGAACTTTTTTGAAGGCTTTGGTTTCGTCTTGTCTCGAAGAGCAGCACGTGTCTTGATAATTGATTGCTCTGTTTTGTGAACGATGAGAGCAGCATTAGTGTCGAAGGACTCATCACAGGTGTCGCAGGACTTTTCTGAAGGCTTTGATTTTTTCTCCTTGTCTCGAAGAGCTGCACGTGTTTTTATAATTGATCGCTCGGTTTTGTGAACGATGAGAGCATTGTTCGTGCCGAAAGACTCATCACAGGAGTCGCAAACATACTCGCAAATTACATTATCTTTGGTATTTGCAGGATCTTCAAGATATTCAGGATCTTCAAGATATTCAGTATCTTCAGGATCTTCACTATCTTGGGTTTGAATAAATTGATAATCTTCAATCGCTTCAAAATTTCCAACAATTTCCTCTTCATAAACTTCTTCTAAGGGCGCGTCCACGACAATGTAATTTTCTAGGTCCAGAACTTGATCGAATCTTGGTACAGTTTTGTCCTTCTGATTTATCAATATATTTTTTCGCCTATTTAACAAAATTGGTGCTTGTGATTTGATCCTTTTTACAATCACGGCTCTTCCGGAAATATTCTGATGTAGGACGGCGGGAACTCTTGATCTTAGACTTCTATTCCTGCAAAGATAAACACTTGTTAACTCATTTTGCTACTCTAAATACTAATATTAACAACATTCACGACAAATGCTTCTTTCCTTTTATTCGTGAGAAAAATCCGAGGTTGATCAACGCAAGCTTATTAAAATAAATATTGGCTTAAGCTAAATTAAATTTCAAAAGTATTAGGTATGAAAGGTACTCACTTATCGATTTCTTTCATAAGAAACGAAAATATTATTTTTTCTTTATTTAAAAAATAATTAAAAATATCCAAGATAAACGCCGTCTTCTATATTATTCTAATCCTCTAATCTGGTACAAACCCGAATAAAAAAGTAATCTTCACCTAACACTAATAGTTCAAATTTTATTTACTTCTACTTTTTATTCTTTCGCAACTATTGATTCTCAACATCTGATCGCAAAATTTCGAAATTTAAATCCAAAAATTAGCTTTGCGCTTTTAAAATTCAAACTTAAGTTATAGAAGGATATATTAAATAATCCAAGAGACAATTTTCAAATGTATACAAAGCAGCTTTATTAAATAAAGGTCATCATCATACATACAACCAAATTATAAAATAATCGAAGGTATCAAAACAGTGCTTTTAAAAAATATAGATTTCTTTTTCCCAATTTCTTTTTTTGCATAGTGAAAAAGAAGGACTCCGAAGAACAATTTCCAATATTTTTTCGGTAAGCTATGCTTCCCTAAATGTCAATACAAAAGAAATGTAAAAAACAATTTTTTCCATTGTCTCGTCATGAAGAATATGCAATTGTGGACGTCACAGACTTCAAAAATATACACTTTTGTTAAATATTCTTAAACCTATAATATCATCATTGTTTTGCGAATAAAAGGTATGAGTAGTTGTAAGGCCGAGCAAATGTGAGTATTTGTCATAAGCGTGGTCTCGCAGACCACACCAGCGGTCTCGCAGACCACACAGGTGGTCTCGCAGACCACCACACCGGCGGTCTCGCAGACCGTTTTTTCAAATAAAAGCTATTACTTTTTAAACATAAACTTGTAGTTCCCAGACGCTAGTTGAAATTCAATTTTAAAAGGTTATGAACTTAAAAATAGATGTACCTGAAGTTTAATGGAATGTTCAGTCTTGAAAACAGATGAAAATTATTTCACATCCAAAATACTGGTTATTGATGAAATACAGAAAGTCAGGTGAACGTTACAATTTGTCGTTTCTGGTACGCGAAAGCTAACATGTCCATTTGAGTATTCTTAATCCTTGAAAATTTCAAGCTTACGCTAATTACACGAACGTTGTAAATCACGAAAACGTGATTTCCTCTTACTGGTCATACTGAAATATTTAGAAACGTTACAAAATTGTAAATAATAAATAAAAAAAGTGTCTGTCTTATTTATGGAATGTGCGTTCGATGAACAAGTCTAAAGGAGTACATAAATCTTAATAATTAGATATTCTCAAATACTTTCCAATCTTGTCAGGTCCTTAAAATACACAGTACGAAATTACACATTTTACTTCAACACTTTTTCGTGAATGTATCGCTTGTTTGAAGTAAGAATCTTTTGCACAATTATTACACAATAATTTATGGCTAGTATAAAGTTTCGATTTTTTTTCTCAATCTGAATCGCACAATAGGAACTAAGGCACAAGGTTTATAAATCTACAGTGTAGATTTTCGAGAGCAAATCTTGCAACAAGCATGGTGAGAAAATCGCCAACGATAATTGAACATTGCTGCCAATTAACGATATATACTAAATAGTTATTAACTAGACATTTTGTAAGCTTTGTAAAAAATACTAAACCTAAATAAAAATTTTAATACATATCTTAATGTTCAAACTTTACTCTCAAAGCAGATGTTTAAGATTAGATTATCCTTTATAGAAATAGAAAATACTTTCAGTAAACAAATATCCGAGGATTTTAAATCCAAACCTAAGTACAATTCTTACTGAAAAAATCTTAAAGAAATTACAAACTAATGAACAAATTTACGTAAATCGCTTTCACAACAATAGAAATATGAATTAAGTATTTAAACCAATTACTAAAATTTTAAGGATGAACTTAATCCATTTCGCATCTTAATAGTATCTCAAATATTTTTTATTCAGCTCTTAGATATTACAGGGCTCGGATCGCCTAGAAAGTATAATTTAATCATTATTATTAATATAATAATTTGAATGTGTTGAATTTGGAAGGAAATTGTTAATTTTTTAATCAAAAGAGGCAGACTTTCAACCCAAAGACAATGTTTTAAGAAAAGAGAAGAGTTTTCAAGCTAAAAATTCCAATGGTTCAAAAAACAGTTGAAAACTTCCAATCAACAAAAAAAAACGAATTTTTAACAAAGTAATCAAAGCATTAGCCAAATAGTTAAATTTTCAAGACAAAAAAAAATAAAAATTTTTAAAAGAGAGAATTATTAGTATTATTAACCTAAAAAACTGAATTTTCAACCAAATTGAATATGAAAAAAAAATTAAATTTCAAACAAATAGTTGCAATTTTATCCAAAAGCAAGAATTTTCTACTTTTCAACAAAATAATTGAATTTTCAACCTAAAAAGATGAATTTTCAACCAAATAGTTGAATTTAAAGCCAAAAGTAGAATTTTTTAGCAGACAGTTAAATTATCAGCTTGAAAAGATGAATTTTTAATCAAATATTTAAATTTTCAAAAACATTAATTAATTTTCAACCAAATAGTCTTTAGAACCAAATAGTTGGACTTTTAATAAAAAGAATCGAATTTTCAACAAAATAGATGAATTTTGAACTAAATAAATTAATTTTTATGTCAAATACGAATTTTTTCAGAAGACAGTTAAGTTTTCAACAAAAAAGTAAATTTTCAACAACAAAAACTTTTTTACTATAAAAGAGGAATTCTGAATGTTTGAAGATATTTAAATTTTGTTTTTAAATTTCTGCAGTTTTAATTTTTTGATCAGCTGATCGTTCACTTCTAAAAATTTCTACGCTTTCTACAAAATATTTTTTGCAACAATTTTTGATTCTCAATATCAAGATGTTAGATTTTCAACCAAAAAATTGGTTTAAAGTTAAATTTTCAAAAAAAAAAAGGTGATTTTTAACCAAGAAAGAGGAATTTTCAATTTTTGAAGACATTTAAAATTTATTTCTAAATTTCTGCAGCAGTTTTACGTTTTATTTTTTTATCAACTAATCTTTTACTTTAAGAAATGTCTACGCTTAAATTTTCAACAAAAAAGTTAATTTTTAACCAAGAAAGATGGAATTTTTAACCAAAAAATATGACTTTTCTACCATAAAAGAAGAATTTTCTTTTGGGATTTTGGATTTTCATTTGGAATTTCGTTT
Organism: Andricus coriarius; assembly: GCA_932066315.1. Classification (NCBI taxonomy): domain Eukaryota; kingdom Metazoa; phylum Arthropoda; class Insecta; order Hymenoptera; family Cynipidae; genus Andricus; species Andricus coriarius. Next base: position 1,568 of record CAKNWT010329261.1, on the reverse strand, counting down.
TTTTTTTATTGGGTTCTAAAAATTTGAGTACAGACCATAGAGAGCTGCTGGAAAAATGAAAAAAATAATTTATTAGTCGCATTTTTTCAAAAAAAGTCGCACGATCCGAGCCCTGACATTCTATTTAAAAAAATTAAATTGCGTTTTATAAATTTTTTTTTTTTTTTTACTGAACCGAAATTCTATTGCCGAAGAACCATTTCACAGTGAGACAATCATTTTTCTGCTATCTAAATGGCAGTACATCAATAATGATAATGGACGGGAAAAATTACTTATTCTAAATTTTATATAACATTTTTGTTCGCATGTACCTAACTTTTCGTCGAGTGCTCCATCAGAAAATAAATAAGAGTTTATAAAAATTCTATAAAATCTCCTACAACATCTAAACTCTCATCACCATATCCCTGAGCTTTAAGCTCGAAATACGTTTTACAAAAATCGGAATGTGCTTTTTTTCTTCCTAAATAAAATTAAGGTTTCACAACGCGCTTAACATTAATTCAAAATCTTTTCTGCTCGAGAATAAGTAGACAATTGAGCAGTGCTTATAGATTTTTTCCCCTCAAATTGAGTAACTTCAATTACTTACTTTTAATTATCTCAAGAATTGATTTACGATTCTTTTCGACAATTTAACAATTTCAAAATTACTAAAAAATTGTTATATTATTCGGTTATTAAATATCAAAGTACACTTTTGTTCATTTTAAGATAGAAAAAGTACAACTCTTAAGAAAAAACTTAATTGCACTTTTTAAAATTTACGAAGTTTTAGAATTGCTTTAGAATCATTTGCCACATCTTAAATTATAAACTAAAATTTCAAGAATGAAGTTAAGGCTGCGATAAAACAATTAGAATCGATAATTGAAAAATTTTATAAATATTTCTTATCGTTATTCCTTAAAATGTAAACAAAATTGAGTATTTTAATACTATCACGATTGGTCTAACTTAATGCTTAACCATGATTGGTTTCTTAATATCTTTTCAAAAATTGCCAATCTTTCATATAATTTTGCACCGGGAAAATATAGATTGAAAAGTACGCAAAGAAACACAATTAAAAAGTGGAAGTTTCAGAAAAGTACTAATTTGTTCTAAAAAATGTCCAATCAAATGTCCAAAGGGTGAGCTTTAATTTTTTAAACGGAAAAAATAGTTGATAAAACAAATTTTTAAAAAAATTGTTCGGCTTGAGCTAGATTAATACATTTTTTTCTTAGAAAATTTGATTTTTGAGTTGCAAAACTAACTGGTAAGAAAAATTGGCACCACTCCAAGTTGGCGATTTTAATTTAAAAATTTAAACACCTGATTAAATAAAAATAGATTACAAAAAAAGAAGATAAGAAATTCCTTTAGATTTTAGAATTATTGTCGAAATTTATCATAAATATTTGCTGTCTCAAAAACCGATACAAAGTATTCTACATTTTTTTTGCTTGAAATAATTCAATTGCAGAAATTTTTATTTTAACTTCAGACTACTACTAGTTTTTTTTTTCTACTTAACCCCTTCGTTGGCAGAGAGAATTCGACAAATATGCCAAAAATGGCAG
>CAKNWT010329257.1:0-11003 GCA_932066315.1 Andricus coriarius | reverse complement strand
TCAAGTGACTTCGGATAAATTCAATTGACTTTAAGTGACTTCAAATGACTTCATAATAATTCATGTGAATTCAAATAAGCAGATATTTTAGGAGATTTCAAGAGACTTCAAATGAATTTAAGTTACTTGAAGTGATTTCAAGTGACTTCAAGTGACATCATGTGAATTCATGTGATTTCATGTGATTTAATGAGAATTAAAATGAGTGCGAATATTTCAGAAGATTTTAAAAGAATTCAAGTGACTTCAAATAAATTCAATTCACTTCAAGTGAATTCAAGAGACTTCAAATGACTTCATGTGAATTCATGTGGCTTCAAGTAAATTCAAGTGACTTCAAGTGACTTCATGCGAATTCACGTGAATTCAAATCACTTAAGATATTTCAGGAGATTTCAAAAGAATTCAACTGACTTCAAATAAATTCAAGTCACTTCAAGTGAATTCAAGTTACTTCAAATGACTTCATGTGAACTCATGTGGCTTCAAGTAAATTCAAGTAACTTCAACTGACTTCATGTGACTTCATGTGAATTCATGTGAACTCAAATGACTGCAGATATTTCAGGAGATTTCAAGAGAATTCAAGTGACTTCAGGTAAAGTCAATTGGCTTTACGTGACTTCAAATGACTTCATATGAATTCGTGTGAATTCAAATAACCAGATATTTCAGGAGACTTCAAGAGACTTCAAATGAATTCAAGTAACTTCAAGTGATTTCAAGTGACTTCAAGTGACTTCAAGTTACTTCATGTGAATTCATTTGAATTAAACTGACTTCAGATATTTCAAAAGATTTCATAAGAATTCAAGAGACTTCAAAGGAATTTAATTGACTCCAAGTGACTTTAAATAACTTCATGTAACTTAAAATGACTTGATGTAAATTCAATTAAATTCAAATGATTTCAGATATTTCAGGAGATTTCAAGAGAATTCAAGTGAATTCAAGTAACTTCAAGTGACTTCAAGTGACTTCAAGTGACTTCAAGTGACTTCAAGTGAATTCAAATTACTTTAGATGTTTCAGGAGATTTCAAGAAAATTCAAGTGACTTCAGATAAATTCAATTGACTTTAAGTGACTTCAAATAACTTCATGTGACTTCATGTGAATTCTTGTGAATTAAACTGAATTCATATAATTCAGGGAATTAAAATAATGCAGAGAGTAGAATTCGGGGATTTTCGAAAATTAAAGGACATCCAATAACTGCAAATTTAAATTCAAGACATTTTTTAAACGTAAATTTGTAATTGTAAATTTTATATTGTCTATTTAGAAGTCAAATTTATGATTATGAATCATTATTGAATTTACCATGAAGTGAATATTCTTTTTTCATTTCCATATGTTACAAATTTCAATATATCAAACGTGGCTCTAAATGAAAACATTTTTCAAACAATTTTTCAGCTGTAAATTCTCAATTGTAAATTTTATGTTGGATAGTCAAAGTAACATTTAAGATGTAGATTTGTAAAAGTGGAAATATTTATTTAAAAAAAGTTTCAAATCCAAACTTACTTGTGAATTTTATATTGTAAATTTAGAAGTCAAATTCAAGACCACGATTTATGAAAAACTAAAACATTGCATTATTCTATATTTTTTTATTTCTGTATGTTACAATATTTCAATCTGACACCTTGTCACCAAATGGAAGTATTTATTTAACAAAAATTTCAAATGAAAATTATGATTGTAAATTTTATATAATACACAAAGAAGTCTAATCTAGGATAAATATTCATAATTAAAATAATATATCGCATTAATCATCTTTTTATTACCACATGTTACAAAAAACAAATCTCGCAACTTGGGAAAATAAAAAGATTGATAGCAAAGTTTAAATCAATGTTAGATAATGTTTTTAGAAGTATTAAAGATTAGGATAATTAACAATTTTTGCTATTATTTTAGGTACACTTACTTGAAAAATTAAGCCAAGCCACGCAGGCAAACAATAGATCGACGACCTTCATTCTTTCCAGATACGAGTAAAGATATTGATAGAGAATTCAAGACTTATTCTCGAGAGGAAGAATTTTGTGAAAAGCGGCTGGTTTCATAGATTATTTATAATTGAGAGGAGGGGAAAAGATTCTTGATCTCAGAATTTTTCGCTTCTGCTGGATTTATTACTCTTAGAATCTTCAATAGATAACTTTTATGGAATAAGGAAGCAAAACAGTTGAGCCTGAAAAACAACTGATTAACTACGTCAATTTCTTCAACATCAAACTATTACATGTTTCTTCTATAAAGTTGATACAAGCACCGACGTTATCATATCGCCCTGTATCGAAATCGAATGCCTAAAGTCAATAAAAAAATGTTTTCTTTTCTCAAAAAAATGAGCTCACGAGATCTATACATTTTTTGAAAAACCGGATTTTTTCCACTATGCGAAAATATCAATTTTAGTGCCGTCATCAGTTCGTCCCTGCGAATATTCTGGCCTTTTTTAAAAGCCAATTTGAAAATTTGTTATAAGATTTATTATTAACTGAAAAATTTACTATTTCAGTTAAAGGTTAAGATTTGTATGCAGAATTTACCTACTTTTGTACAAATATCATATCTTTGGTTGAAAATCCAACTAATTTTGGTTAGATAATCTTTTTTATTTTATTACAAGTTTTTATTTTTGGGTTGAACATTCATCTCCTTTGAAGTTTAAAGCAGGAAATTCACGTTAGGAGATGGTTTTAAAAAAGGTAAGAACTCACTCCTTTGTATTTACGAATTTCTTTCTTCGAGTTCTAAAGAGGTCATTGGCGAACTAATTTACGGTCGTGCATTAGACTCTTAGGATGTATCGTACTAGCAGTCTTATTGTAGACTCGACTATTCAGGAAAAATTAGCGATTCAATTTTGTTTCAGGTTATCATCTCACAAACTCTTTTTGAACATCAATTAGATCCGCTCTCTTGATTAATGCAAAAACTGAAAAACAATTGAATTGCTTTCAATATTCGTATTGCTTAATATGAACCAATTATGGTTCAATTTTGTTTCAGTATATTTTGTCGCCGTTGCTGTGTTCAAAATAAAACTTTTTTATTTGTGTAAGTCGAGTGGTAAACTGAGATTTCCAACGTTGCACGGTCACCGAGGCATACTGCGCGTGGACGCTGTGATGCCAATGTGGACGCCTTTTGCTACTGCGCTTGCGTTCGGACCGCGTACTGGTTGGCCGCCGTTGATGCGCAATTAAAAATTGGATTTAAAAACAATTCTCGAAATATAAATTAATAATTATTAAAAATAACGTGAGCTAAAAAATTGAAATACTTCAGACCAAATAAAACACTTGATGTTAACCCTTACATTGGATTGGAACGTTTGTTCTGTCTTCCTTTTCAAATTAAAAAAAAAAAAGTAATTTTTTGAAGAATTTTTAATATTTCCGTGTTACTGGACCTTACTGTTTATTATATCAACAATTTAAATATCAAAACTACAGATGGAATATAAGAGCATGAAAAAACATTTTTTATGGACTTCGACATTATGGTTTTTTTCCAATATTTTCTAAGGACTTATTGACGTGGATCTTTGTTCCTGATGAGGAGAGCATTTGTCTCTCGAAACGTTGGAGTATTAAAGGATCTTCTTAACATCAACAAGGTCTTCTTTTTTATTTCGTTTGAAGTATGCCAATTTTTTACCTTATGTTATTTTTAATTAATTATTTACTCAGACGCATAACATCGCCCTACCGTCTATTAATAAATAAATCATTATTGAAAAATACACAATAATGTATATAAATTGTATAACTTCTAATTTTAGACAAGAAAAAAATGTATAAAAAGTAATTTAAAATAACTGTTTGTAATGTTTTTAATACTTTTTATGTATTCTCATGAGAACTCATTTTAATTCCAATTTTGAATTGCGCGCCAATTGCGGCCAACCAGTGCGCGGCCCGAACGCAAGCGCAGTAGAAAAAGTCTGACCATAACGGCGTCGACCACTGCGTGGCTGGTGTGGTGCCGCGAGCGCGCAGTGGTACGAGCCCCTTTAGTCCGGCGTTGGATGACTAGCTCACTAGTCGGGATTGTACCATCAGGTAGACTTACAGGATAATTGAAGGCCTGGATTAAAATGGAACTTTTTTCTATTTAAAATTTTTTTTTCCGATGTTTTTTTTTAATAATAAATTTGAAAAAGTGGGAAAATTTTTTTCCCAAATTCAATTATTTTTTAAAACTTAAATTGCCTTTACTCAGACAAATATGATTGAAACTGTTTGAAATTTAGTATACACACGCATTATAACGTAGCGATGCCTATTAGATAAAGAAAAAAGTCAAAACTGACAATAGTTCGACAATAATTAATTGGAAATTAAAACCTGGCGGTAAGCACGTTTGTTTAGTTTCGTCAAATAAAAGTATCGAGTGAACTTTGAAATTGAATATAATTAGACATTTCTAATTATTTTTGAGTCTGTGAATTTTTAATACATAAAATATTAATTTACATTGGTAATTAGATGTTTGAATAAATTGTTTGAAGAATGTATTATTTTTTATAGCCATTTTCTCTTAAAATAAATTTAGAAAGTCGCGGTTTCTCCTGAATTTTCCCGTTTTTTGTCAACTTTCAAATTATAGTCAGGTAATAATTAATTCACGTGAACCGTGTTTACCGTCAGGTCTCAATTTCCCATTAATTATTATTAACCAATTGGCACTTTTGAATTTGGGAAAAAATTTTTCCAACTTTTTCAAACTTTATTAATAAAAATATACATCGAGAAGAAAAACTTTAAGTAGAAAAAAGTTACATTTTAATATTCTCGACCAGTACACATTTTCGAGCGCTCGCCCGGTTCTTGCATCCCGGCCTTCAATTATGATTCGACATTTTTTGGCGAAAAGTGATCTATTTTGTTGAAAATTCAATACTTTTACATAGAATCTTTAGAATTTAGAGCGATTGAAACTGAATAAAATATAATCCTATAATAGGGTTGTTCAAAAATGCATTGAAAAATTTGATTTCGTGTATGGAGAATTGTTCCGCGTGTCCAATGCACGGGAAATAGTGACAACTCTGCAAAAAATACTTATGAGGACGTTGAAGTGCAAAAACATGAAAACTTTGATTTTTTAACCCAGTATTTTTTTAAATTGACTCCAAACCAGCGAACACGATTGAATATTTTCGAAGAAAGTGAGAAAATTGGTGTATAAATTCCTAGGGTCAACATTTTAGAAATTCGTCTAACTTCACCCAACTCTTGTTTAATTTTTAAGGATCCCAGCTTCTTATCAGAGCAAAGATGAAAACATTCTGGCAAATAGGAAATTTACGTTTAGTTAGAAGCATTTAAAATCTTGAAAAATTAAAACACTTTCTCAAAAACTTTTGGGATACTTTTTGCTAGATCTAAAATTTTCAAAAACGTTTTTGAATTTTCTCATGAAACCTAGGAAAGTTATATTTATATAACCTTTAAAACCGCAATCAAACAACTAAATTAAAAAATATATTTATTGGATATTTCTTTTTTTTTTTGTATTTGTAACCGGGGTTTCCCCTTGAAGTAAAATATGGTTAAAATTTGTTTTATTTTTGTTAATTGTTTGTTACATCCCAAAAATTGCACAAGTTTAATATAACGCCTGAAACTACCTTACCCTACATGATGCAGGTTAACGCCACCAATTAGAGTTCTGAGTCGGTTATATTACTTTGAGAACGGTAATGAGAATGAGAATATAACGGAGAATATAACCGGCGGATAAATTCTTTGAGAATTCATGAGAACTATCTAAAGTCAACATAAACTCAAATTTCAACTCATTTCTTGATAAATTGGCGGTAAATTCAAATTTAGATAGTTTACATCACAAAATCTCAATATTTTAACAGTAAAACTTCTTCTGCGTACTTTTCTTTATTTATAAATATATTTATATGAGTAAATAACTTACATGTAACTATGTAAAGAACGTAAACAATAACAATATTCTTAAAAATCATAAATTCTTAAGTTCTCTTACATTCTTTTAATTTCTCCTAAATTCTGTAATATTGTTCATTATATCACCCGAACTTAAATTCTCTGAGTTGGGACCTAACTATGGTAAGTGTGCTACGATCGGTAAGATAGAAACCACAACATACTCAAAGAGTTACCATGGAGGGATTAGAACTCAAGGACTACTGATAAGTAAACATATGCTCGATCATTAAAAGACTTTGACTGCAGACTCTACCGCTATGAGATAATTATAATTATGTCTATTTTCATACGAATGTATTTATACTCCTAATAGTTTGTTGCGAAAACAATAACAAAGTCTAATCCAATCATGTGGAATAAGAATACACACGTGTGTTTAGATTAAGTAATAACTTTAGCAATACAACATCACACATCAGTTCCTTATTAATGTGTAACCTACTTAGTGAAAGAACATGTATATAGTCAGGCAAGATTGTAACCGAAAGAGTCTAACTAGAAGTATCGCTTAAAACCAAGCAGGGTGTCCAAAAAGTCTGGAAAAACCTAAATAACTGTCCAGATAAAATATTATTCAAATAGGTGAAATTCATTCTTGGAGTCATTTTCAACGAGAAATCCAATGGTGACCATCAAGGTCAACTTCGTGTTCTTAAATGGGAACCCCTATTTTTGACATTGTCAATCGAAAGAGCAGGAAATTTTACGTTTGAATATGTTCACTTATCATGGGTCAGGTGTGACTTTGCGAGTCAGCTAAAGGTGATTCAAACTTAAACAAGTTCCGTATTTCCACAGGTCAAGGTCATTCTTGGAGTAACTTTCAACGAGAAATCGAATGGTGACCCTCAATTTGACCTTTAACGTGACCTTCAAGGTAACTTCAGGGTCAGCTTCGTGTTCTTTACGTTGAGCGTTACGCCATGGACGTAGTAAAATCTGTTCCCTTTGGGGTGCTGGATTAACGTGAGTTCCCTCGCCTCTCACATTTAGTGATTAGCATTGAAAGGCACAATAGCTTTATCGTAACTGCTCAAATTGTTTTCCGTTTACTTCTTGATAGTAAGCTAACCGATGGTAGAAAGCAACAACAGCATTTTCGATGATTTCAGTGGGAATGAGAGCTGAGTCATCTATGATACTTTGCTGTAATTCGGGTAAATTTTGGGGTTTTGTTTTGTATACCGGATCTTTTAGTTAACCCCAATAAAAATAATGTAGAGGTTTCAATCATGTGATCTAGCTGGCCATTCAATTGTGCCTTTCCGTCCTATCCACCGAATAACAAACACTTCATCTAAGTAAGCGCGAACGTCTCGCCCATAGTGAGGTGCTGCGCCGTGCTATTGAAACCATCTGCCCGCAAAATTATCTCCAGCAAATCCTTTTATTGCAGGGACTATTTGATTTCGTAGCATAACTTTATAGTTTTCAGCATTTAAGTTACCATCAATGAAAGAAGGTCTTCATTTAACTTGCGAACTTTGAATGGATGAAAGATTGCTTTTTTTAGTATGTTATGAACAGACGATTTACTTAATTCTTGCTCTTAAGCAACCCGGCGGATGGAATTATGCGGATTTCCGGGGAATGATAACAAAACATCCAACGACATTTCCTCATTTTCTACTGAACATGGTATGCCTCATCTAGGCAGATCTCTGATAGCGCCGAAATCATCAAACTTTGTGACGATTTTTTTGAACAGTCGAGACTGCAATTGGAGTCCTACCAACCCTAAATGTCTCATTAAAAAGATTCGCTACTGCCCTGTACGAACGCGCTACTTTAACCCAGCCTCTCATCATGAGAAGTGATATTCTTTCTCTTTCAGTGACATTTTGCATTTTAACTGAGTCTACAGACCAGACCTTATCCAAATGCCGATCAGAATGAAGCACACTTGCAAGGCAAATAAACTGTTTAAAAATAATAATTGAAATAGTAACCTGGTAGATAATTTGTCAGGTCTCTTTTTAACTCTTTGTCATACTACCCTCGCCTTTTTCTCGGGACGTGACATGCTGTTTTGGTTGATGATTTAATGATTTTCATGATAATTTGTCTGTTATGAATCATTTTTTTGGTCTACTCCATCCACTCTCTCTCTCTCTCTTCTCGCCAGCCTCCTCTCTTGTCACTCTTCTCTTTCTTTCACCAACTTCCTTGATATAACTTCCGGATCCACCCTGAATGAATATTCAAAGTAATTTTAATATAATTAAAATACTTTGTACACAAATCTGACAGTGAGCAAAGTACTCTATATGTAAAGTGGTCATGGGCGTCCATTGAACCGTTGCGGAAGATATACATTGAGACCGCGATTTACCGGCGGTTTCGGGGGAACCCTCAATGGCATTTACGGTGAATCGGAGTTCTCCGAACCATTCTTCTTCTCCTTCTTGGTTCTGGCTTTTTATAGTGCCGAACCGTAAACTGCGCAACTCCGCTGACCTTGAAAGAACCTGTTTCTCCCCCCGCGGACACCTCATCCGGTGTATCAGGTGCTGCTAAAGCGCGGTCTTAATGTATATGAATCGAAGAGCGCACGCCTCAATGTTATTCACGATTTGTCGGCAGAAACGGATTTACTTTGCAAATCATTTAAGTGCATACCAAGCTTAAATATAGGGGTGAGTGTTGCAAAAAATACAATAGTTTCTTGAAATTTGCGGTTTATTAACTATAGATTTAAAAAGTGTAATGTAGAATGTTATGATACAACAAGTCTTTTAAAAATAATTGATAAATAACATTTCAACGACTCTTTAGATCAATTCATGTTATATCTATTTTTTGAGCACGATTGTTTGAGTGAATCAAATTGCTTGCATCCGATTCAAAATCGCCCAGAGCTTCGATTTTGTTGAGTGAATTGACATAAGTTTCCATCAACATTAATTTCAGATGACTTTATGTAACGAATTTGCCCAGCTGGCTGTGAACCTAGCTTTCGTGCATCTTCGTGATGATTTGGGTAGACTGATGATCTTGCATTGCCAGTCGTAAGAGCAGCGTCGAGTATGGCCCTACCTGCTCTTGATACATGAGCGAGGAATTCCTGGACACGATAAGTACGCTGCGTGTTTATAAACTCGTTATGAGGCCGAAAGGGTTCGAGATATGCATTTAAAAGTTCGCCATCATTGAGGTCAACAACAGCGTGGCCATATTGACTATTTTATTCTACAATTAATGGATCCGGTACGAGTTCTACACGATGGTAATGCGTATTTTCGAGACCTCCATGTGCCGCCACTCTTCCTATTATAATCTGCCTTTGTATTGCCGCAGCTTTGTCAGGACGGGGTTTTTGAATTCCAGTAGGATGTTTATGAGTGTGATCAAGCATAGCAGCGAGATCTGTAAAAAAGATATTTTTGAAATTTGTGCTCATTGGAAAAATAACTGGTAGAAAATAAGAACTTAGGCAGTGGGATGGAGCATGAGCATTACCAGGATGGAGATCTGGAAATTAAGTACGATGCATAGAAGGATGTTCAGGCACAGGAATATATTAAATTCTGCTACGACCACCTCTACCACGACCAACGCTGCCACGGGCAGCTCTACCACGATTATTCATAGCACCGACTTCCGTAAAAAGAGAGTTATACAATTTTTGACAAATCTGAAACTTGCCAGAATCTTTGTGAAATTTCTCAAGAAACCTTGGAATATTATATTTAATGGCCTTAAAAATAAACAAATGAATAAATTTAAACTATTTGTTGGGGAATTCGTCTTTTTGGTTTGAAACTCAATCCCTTCCTAAGAAATTTCATTTGTTCGTTTGTTTGTTAAGAATACGACTGTTTAGTTAAAAATTATTCTGTTTTGTTTGTGGGTTCAAATATTTTGTTGAAAATTCGTGCTTTTTGGATAAATTTAACTTTTCTGGATTTAAGATCAAAATCTTTTTGATTGAAATATCAACTGTTTCATTTTTCGTTGAAAAATAATCGTTTCTGGTTAAAAATTCGACAATCCTATCCCAAAACGTTAACTCTCACATTTCTGGCCTTCTGTTCTTGAACACTTATTCTAAAAGTCGCGGTTTAATCAGCGTCTTCTCTTCGACTGCCTTCTTCGCTGTGATGTATTTTTGAACTTTTAGTCGAAACTTACATGTGTTCTACATCATGGCCTTCAAAAATTTCTTCGCTCTTATTAGTAGCTTCTTGGCAAACATCAGCATCTCTTTCCAATTTTCAATATTTGGTCCCTATAGTACTTTATTTTTAGTCAGTGGCCTAAATTTTCAATAAAATTGAGGCGTCCAAACTTTGTATTCTATCTGTATCATAAATAGTTTGGAGTCTCTTCTTTAGTATTCCTTAGGACGCTTGGGATCTTTTAGGATCCATTGTTGTCATTTTAAAAATAAGAAAAATCACTACCTATAAACATCATTATCAAACCCCATTTTTTTAAATTGGCACTCCTTTTGAAGCGTGAAAAAAGTACACTTTGTACTCTATTTTTTACCCCACAGGGACTGTAAGAGCTGAGTTTAAGATTTTCACATTCAGAAGTTTCCCATTTTCTAATGGAAATCGTCACGCATCGTATAATTTTAAATTGATAACCTAAATTGAGCCCCTTGTGGGAAATTTTGGGGTACTAATGGGACCCATCAGAGACCGCCCGACTCCCAATGCTAAGGTATCACTATTTAGACAGACTAATGTGGCGACTGTTAGAAGTGCAACGACACTGTATGGCTTCGGAATAGATTAAACGGGCTAATCAGCAGCTAATCTGGCAATATTGAGCGGGTCTTACAGGTGCACACAAAAAAAATAATTGCACAGATGCAGGCTTCAGGACACCAAAAGACCATCGAGTTTGTAAAACCACTTATTCACTTGACAATAATTCAAAAATTGCATGACAGTTAACGCTGTGATGTTTCACAGATTCTGTTATTGTAGCTAAAAAGATCCGATAGATCTGGGAGTCAGCTGTTTGGGTTGCGATTGGTAATCTCGTATGGCGCAAAATTTTTAAA
>CAKNWT010329254.1:0-18370 GCA_932066315.1 Andricus coriarius | reverse complement strand
CTTGTACTCCCAGTATTAGGAAAAAATACTTCTTTTATCCACTTATTGAAATGGTCTATACAAGTTATGCGAAAAGATGTTCAAAGTTATAAAAATAAAGAAAAATATAAAATTAGCTTCCCATACCTGATGTAAGCTTTCCAGATTTTGAAGCCGTTACGAATACATTAGATGGTCTGAATAATGTTCCTTCTACTACTGTTCCAAATTTCCCACTTGGTTCTTTTAGGACCATAAATAATAGAGACAACAATCTTCCGTCGGCACTGATTATAGGTTGAATTGTGTAGCTGTGCGTGGTCGAAGATATAGATTGAACAACACACTCAATTTTTTCTTTACCTTTCACTGCTAAGCTTCTTCCTGAATGCAGCTCCAATTGGAAGCCACTTTGATCCGTATTATAAACATTATGAATTCCGTACTGCTTTATCAAAGGCATTGACGAATTCAACTGCTTTCTGTTTCAATACCTCACTATCTTCTATTGATTTCCGTGTTACAAATTTCGTTATTTTTCTCGAAACAATGCGATGAGCTTTTTTAATGTTATATATCCACCTTCCGGAATCTGTAAAGACCATCTCATTGTTATTATAAATCCTGTAAGCTTCTAGAGCCCACCTACGGAGATCTCGGTCATGAACAATAAGCCCAGCATTAAGAGCATCATTAAATTCTTTAATTAAAAATTCTGTTATTCCAAATAATTGATCTTTTCTTGTTCCCCCTGCTTCCACTTGCTGGGCCCACCTTCTTAACTGACGTTCAGAAGATAGACGTCGGAACATATGTTGAACAGTGCGAAATTTACTTCTTTTCTTTCCTCCGTCTGCGTTTTTCCAGTATTCAACAGCTTTTCTTGTATATTCAAAATCCACATAAGTGTCTTTCTGCGAGCAAATTCCCACAAGTTCATTCTCTTCTGTCCAATTGATTTTGTTGTCATCATCATCATCAATTATTTCAATTTCTGATTATTTGAACGGTTCTTGAAAGTCTAAAGACTGTTCCTCATGTATTTCCACATTGAATTGAAATATAGTGTCAAGTAACAATTGTTTACATTTTTCTGCAAAAAAAGTCTCCTCCCGTGTTATAGGTGTCTTCGTTAATTACATTCTTTGAAACGATGCAAGAAGAAGATTTATTACGTTTACAGGATTCACAATCATTTTAGCAATATTTTTCAAAATTTACTTCTCATCACCTTATTTCACAGTTTCTTGAGGTAGCTACTAATTTCTGTACATGTAAATTTCTTTTTGTATACTAAAATTGAATTTGCACACGTTACCATATTTTTAGAGATGCACGCCGAGGCGATAATTTTTTTGTTTTACCGTGTGCAAATTGAAAGATATGCACAACACATACACATTACGCGTAAGACAAATGCAATATACTAACATTGAATTTGCACACGTTACCATATTTTTAGAGATGTACGCCGAGATATTAAGAATTGAAAGATATCGTGAATAATAGCGACATATTCGTCTGAAAGTTGATAAACCTTATCAGTCGTGAAACATAGGTAGTGTTTATAATTTCTCGATTGTTTTTTAAGAAACAAAGGAAAGAAATATTTCCTTTATGAAGCTTTGCTTTTACGTCGAGATATAGGTGTGAAGACTAGGGCGTTCAAAATAAACTTCATGTTTCTTTGCTTACAATTAATCACTCACACGAAAATCTTGTTCCATTTGGTGAAAAATGCCTAATTTCCGGGATTTCAAACAGTCTCATGAAGAAGCAAAAATTAAATTAACGTTAATTTCCATTAAAGAAGTAAGTGTATAACATGGAACATGGCATAAATATGAAGAATAATATCTCGTAGAGTATATGTGAATTCCGTAAAACAATTTATGTTCTACAAAATATGACAAGAAATGAGTAAAATAAATTTCTGTAAAATTTTGTATAACACAATAATTAATTTGCAACACTTGAAATGCTTCATGAATGTGAAAAGTGCTTTGAGGGTGGTCTACCCCCTTCGAATTAGAATGGGGGTGCCTCATGCCGGTAGACAGCGATGTTTCCAATTTTCACAATGTTATCTGCCCGGAAGAGAATTTTTCACTACGACCATAAAACTGCAACTGTTACAAACGATTAAGGAAATAAAAATTCAAATTAAGGGTTGTTCACCCTCTTTAAATCTGACACGGAGTGTGAAAAGATATAACGTCTTGCATTTTTTATACCACTTCATTAATCAATCAAAAATAAAATTTGGTTCGGGTCATAATCAGGAATTTTTGTGTACGTTAGCCATAGGGGGTAGTTAACCCCCAGTCTAAGGGGGTGATGGTTGGAAAATAAATATTTCACTGCAATTTAATAACATAATTACAGATCAAATAATATTTACACTGCCTCCTAATGATTAATTTCTCTGGAAAGTATATTTCTAAAGTAATTATTCGAAAACTTTGAAGGGTGATTTCACCCCCTAAATATGAATTCTGGCACGTATAAAAAATACGCGTACCTTATTTTTTAGTGCTCTAAAACATACTTCAGAACGAATCAAATCGGAGGCGGACACTTGGTTAACCTTACTTTTAGTCCGATTAAACTCAAATTTTACAGGAATTATTTCTACATAAAATGTAACCAAACTGGGGGGATAGCGCTTAACAAAATCGCAAAATTTTTTTAGCCCAGAGTAAATAAGAGCCACTCTAACCTATCATATTGTGACGTGGTATTCTATACCACGCCCAAATTAAATAATTATTCGCACCCATTCAACGTAAATTCAATTTTAAATTCATGAAGAGACTACACCTGGTCGAGCACAGAATCCACTCAAGAGCTGTCATTT
Organism: Andricus coriarius; assembly: GCA_932066315.1. Taxonomy (NCBI): domain Eukaryota; kingdom Metazoa; phylum Arthropoda; class Insecta; order Hymenoptera; family Cynipidae; genus Andricus; species Andricus coriarius. The sequence goes on along the minus strand of CAKNWT010329254.1, from coordinate 15,534 downwards.
GACAGGAGCCTCGAGAGGGATGACCTGTTGCTCCGAACCGTCACTAGACTGGGGGGTTATCATTTATTTTAAAATGACACCACTCAACTCACACAACACGAGTAGGCATTTGTGACCCACTTAGACACACTTCACGAACACTCTCGCCTTCTCTCTCTCACATACACTGGAGGGAAGGAGGACACTCAGTTGAAATGTGGTATCGCGGGAGAGATGTCACGCACTCTTGTCAAGGGGAAAAGTCAAAACGAAAGCAGCCGATATTCAAGCGTGCACCATATAAATTTAATTGTACGTTGTGAGTGTTTGCGTCGTGCCTGCGGCGCAACGTCCAGAAGTAGCTCGCCGTAGACTACAAACTATGCGATAGAACAGACTAGGGAAAATGGCGACTTACTGGAGGACGCTATTATGAACGCGCCTTCACATGCGTCTATTGCTGCAAGGTACCGTTTCGTATACACGGAGCTTGGTGTTACGCGCCAAAACTGTAGACCGCGTCGTTCTCGTTCTCTCTGTGTTCTACTATAGTCCAGATTTGACGTATTCGTTTCGAGTTTAGATAAAGCCCATTAAATAATTGGAAAATTCGAAAAGTGGAGGACCATTGAATTGTTCGAGCCCTCGACTGACTCTGGAGAGTGAGAGGAATAGTAAATAATTTGTTTGGGCGTGATGCCTCGTAACTAACGCCAAAAATAGTCTGTTGGGTGGTGACGACTCTAGTAATAACTGATCTTTGTACGAATGAAAAATCACAAGGTATGTCTTTCATTTCGCCTCCCAGTGTTAATAATAGTGTGTGGACGGGAATTTAGTTTGGTAGGGACAATGTAGGTGATAACATAATAACTAATATATAATAAATTGGCAAGCGTGAACATAATCGTTTCAGTTTAGTCTTCCAACATGGCGTGGACTCATGAAATCTAAGGTCAACCAAAGTCACCGCCATTTTTCAAGATACCGATATTAAAAGGGTACCTTAAATATGTTCGGTCGGGGTTATATTAAAATTAAATTAGGTTTTTGGGGTATTTTAAAATCATAGGTTCGTTGTGAGTAAGCATTGTGTCTAGTTGCGGGGTTAAGCATTATTTTACATCCAAAATTGTGGCTATCTTCCATGACTTTTGCGTCATTCATGAACCACCATTTTGGATGGTCGTCGATTGTATATTCATACTAGTATTTTTCGTGCGATCATCCAAAATGGTGGCTGTCTTGAATGACCTTTCGTGTCATTCATGGATCACCATGTTGGATGGTCGTTGATTACCAACTCGTGGGTCAACCGGTATAAAGAGACAGGTATTATCTCCCATTAAAACAAATTATTTATATTTTTACAAGATTGTTTCCTAGGACGTGTGAGGCATCCAATGCCAGAAATAAATGAACCTGTTTGTGACCCTTAATTTTGGTAGTATTTGTTTAGTACCGTTAATCTGAAGTGTCTTCCTTGCGCAGTATATTCCTAACCCTACCACTCTCGGTGTTAAACTAGTGGAGAGTAAAACTAGTAAATGTTTATGGGTAATAGTTTGAACTAGATTCAATCTAAAATCTTTTGTTTCTTTAGGATCTGAATGTTTAAACGATCTGGCGCCCTTCAGGCAATAAAACGTAATAATGAAATTGAAATTAAGTGGCCAATAAACCGATATGTCAAAAATAAGCTTTTTGAAATTAATTGGCCAATAAACCAATAGATCATAGTTAACCTTTTGGTAATGAAGTGGCCAATAAACCAGTCGGTAAATCATTAACCTTACTTCTATGAAAAATACGATATTAACTTAAAGTTGATAATTGATATAAAGTCTAAATCAGTATTAGCTTAGGCATGGTCAATAGAAAATACAATAGAAGTAGGGTTTTCTGACTGGCCTAGGTCTAAGCTAATAATCCCAAATAATTAAAAATCTGAAAAGTCAAGGTATGTAAACCAGAGTTCGGAAATAATTGATCAATTTAAGCCACATTCTATTTCCTTTTACGTTCCACCACAATCCCACGTACAGTCTCATTGAATTAAACAAATTAAATACTGTAATATTCTATAAAGTCCCTTTTTTGGATCAATTGCTTTGTATAAAATATTAATATTGCCACCAATAACAGTCATTAAACGCAAATGATTGTCAATTAAATATCCTGAAAGATCTTTGCAAATAAAATGAGCACAAAAAATCAGGGTTTCACAAAAAAAGTATGATTTCTATTCTCAAAAAGCCTTCATAATATTAATAAAAGTACATTCAAAAACTAGAGAGATTCAATATGAGGTTGAAATTGTTAAGCATAACGAATTCTTTACTTGATAAATAGCTGTCGGCAACCAGAAATGTGAGATACCTCTAGCGCGCAGCTGTACAAGTCATACAATTGTACTTTTTCTCATAAACCTCACATATGTTTACTGCACAGCCGAAAATTCTACATAAGTATATTGCGCACAGGGAAGTACACAATGAATACTGCGCACCTTTGCGCACCATAAAATTGTAATCTGCAAGCATACAACACATAGCAGTCTACTTCGCAGCCGGAAATTCAAAAAATGTAGTGTACAGCTATACAATGCATACAACAATACCGCGCATTAACCCCTCCCCCATATAATTCTACCGCGCATCCGTGATTGTGACGTAACTTTACTGCGCAGACCTAAGTGCCACAAAATTGTACCGTCCATCCATAAACCCAATAGAGGTCCACAGAGCAGCCGGAAATGTGACATATCCCTAGTGCGCAGCGATACATTTCGCAAAATTCTACTGCGCAACCATAAAGACCATGTGATTATTGCGCACTCCCGATTATTATATAATTATATTGCACACCATTAATCCCATACCAGTACACTGCGCAGCCGGATATGCGACATGACTCAAGTGTGCAGCCGTACATTTCATACATTTATACTGTGAACCAATAAAGCCTAGGAGTACTGCGCATGTGAAAGAGCGACATAACTATACTGCGCAGTCTTACGTGTTCTACAATACAACTGCACAACCATCAACCTTATAGCTGTATCATGCGCAGCCATAAATTCGACATGACTCTAGTGCGCAGTTATATATACTGCGCACCAATAAACTATACTAGGCTCTACTAGAGCAACCATAAACCTAATCGAAGTCCAGTGCGACATAATTATAGTACGCAACCAAGAATACCATACAATTCCACTGCGCAACCATAAACCTCACATGAACCTACTGCGCATCCTTAATTGTCATACGATTGAATTGCCCAACCATAACCCTTACATATGTTTACTGTGCAGCTACATCGAAAGAATGTTCAAGTGGAATGAATTCATGGAATTGAAGAAATTCATTGATATCAAGGAATTAATGTATTTCAAGGAATTCGTGGAATTCCAATAATTCATGGATTTTAAGGAATTCATGGAATTCAAGAAATTCACGGAATTCTAGGAATTCATGGAACTCAACGAAATTATGTAATTCCGCGAATTCCTTGCATTCCCTGAATTCAGTTGCTCTATTTAGTTAAAACAACATTTCTAAAAAGATTCAGATATAGAATCATTAAAAATTGGAGGAAATATTTACTATCTAAAATAGTACGTGAAGTCACACAGTGGGACAACTTGTCACAACCGGTGTCAAAAATCTGTAACCTCGTCAAATTTCTATTAAAATTAATGAAACTTGGTGTATCGGACGCTTAGGTGTTGCTAAATTCTAATCTATTGCCTCAACTTTCAAAAACAAAATAATGACTGTAGTATAAGCGTCCAAATTTTGGAATTTTCGTTTTTCACGAACAAAAATGAACTTCACAGTTTTATGTCGACCAAGAAGAATACGTGTAAAAAACTTGCGTCAAGTACATGAGTATTATTACTTTATTTATCCATGTTAAAAGTAATGAAATTTATGAAGTCAAAAAATAAAGTCCAGTTTTGCTATTAGATTTATAAATAGAATTGTTTTTTTAATAGAAGGAATTAGTTCAATGAACAAGTTAATTAAATATATTTTTTATCACACCGCTATCATAAGTGCAATTTTAGGTACTGTGAATGATATCTAATAAAGCACTTCTTGACCTAGGCCGTAAAATTTTTACTTAGGGTACAGCGTACTATAAAGTTACCGCCGCTGTAATCTGATTGGCTGACGGACATTTGTATCTGTACTTCACGGTACGATGATTGCAGTGACCCCAAGTCTGGCATGTACAAAGGAATTAATTACATGCGTACTAAACAAAAACATTCGGCGGCTTATCAATAATAATAATATTTTTTAAATAATATAAAATAAGTATGACAACATAAAAAAATAAATTATTACATTACTGGCCCGCCAAATGTTTCTAAATTATCATGTTTTTTGTCAAATGAAACAATATTAAGCTGCAGAATTCTTTGAACAAATGTCAATATATACTCGTATGATCGCAGTTTGAGTAAAGCTGGCAGCAAATATGATTTTTGTTGATCCAACGTCATCTTTAGCGAGGCTTGAATTATAATGAAGTAAATTTTTCAATTAAATAAAAAATTTGTTAATCCTTGTGAAATAAAAGTCTGTGCGATTTTATCTTTTATAATCTAATTGTAGAAAAAAACATTCTTGAAATAATAAAGAATATATGCAACAGTCTTCATATTATTAAAAGAGCATCAAATAACGATGTTCTCGAAAAATTGGAATAACTGAGGAAATAATTAAGATTTCGTTAGTTTTTAAAGAAACATATTTTTCTGAGATATTTGTATTTCGCAAATTGTTTTTTTCTTTTTTAGGGGTCAATATTTGTGTTATATATTTTATAATCTTTATCTTGATGGTACCCTATACATATACAGGGTACAGTAACTGAAAGCCCAGTAGTTTTATTTGAATATAAAAATTTTTCTTTACCGTTGCAAACTGATGTCTAGACGGTGAGACATTTTTTCATATTTCCTCTAATGAAACTTTTTTGTTCTGTTTCCGAGAAAAGGAGACTGAGGCATTGAAGAAAGATTTAAGGTTTGGCAATGATAAAACATTGAATTTTTAATGTAATTATTAGTTATTTGTAAGATTTATTGTCGAATTCGAATTACAAACAGTATTACCTTTTACTTTTACAATTTTTTCAATTGACTTATGGTGTGGATCTTTTTTATTTACATGTGGTTTATATGTACTGCTGTATAATTCCTTAAGATTGGGATCCTATAGGACATTCTTCGATTTCATGTTCGTTCAATTCTACAACTGAATCACTGTCCATGTTTATTTTCGCCCTTCTTAGCACGAAACGAGCATCTTTTGTATATAATCCACGAAGAACTGTATTATTGTGCTCGAATATTGCTACGATGTCACCAGTAGATGTTGTTAAAACATATCGCTCTCCAATTGGGATGGGCGCAGGGGTATAACCTCTTCCTCTAAAAAAAATTGGTTTGTCTGCTGGAAAAGTGTATCTGCGAATTTCGAATACCTGGTGTGGATTTGTTTTGGGAATAAGTCGAATAAAACTAAGTTGTTCGAGGGCGAATCCAAGTATATGCGGAAAACGACGCCTTTCAGGAGGAGAGCTAGATCTATGGCGAAGAGAAGGTTCCGCATGAGGAAGAGACCTGTCAGGAGAATGATTTCTCTCAGGAGAACTCGAAGTACCAGATCGAGTAACAGGAATAGGGTCCCCATTAGGCAAACAGTCGAACAGTAAACTCAATTCTGCAACAAGAAACAAAGTGTTAGTTTTTACTTAACGGCAAAAGCACTAATTTTTAAGTGTACGTCCAATTCTTATTTTTTGAACAATTTTCTTTCTCTGAAAATGTGTAGATCGTAGCGGATTATCATCGTCGATTTCCAGACGCCAAGAAGAAACATTTTCGATGACGTAATATGTAGTAGTTGTTGTGCTTTATTTGTTTGAGAGTCATCCGATTCATACAAATAGGTTACAGTTCAGTTTCAAAACTAACAGTTATTCTAATAAATAAAAACAAAAACTAAAATTAAAGGTTGATCATAAACATGACCCTAGAGGAGATAAACCGTACTTACAACGAAAGCAAATAAAAACACCTTGAACTATATAACTCATTATTATGCTCATTAGCGAAACTTACTGACAAACATAATAATTTTGTTGATAACATTTTTCTCAGCGTTATCTAGAATATTCTGACAGGTACCACTCATAAAAACGAGTGGTTTTCTTAATAGAGTTGAATATTTCTGAGTTCCTTCTTGTAAGGGTAATTGAGGATAACGTATGAGAGTGGAGGACGAGTGGGCTTTCAGTAAATCTTCTAGACATGATATTTTATCCTAAGCTCTTATCCATGCCGATTTATTATTATTTTGTAGAGAAGCAAGAGAAAGAAATTCCGAATCGCCCTCTATCTCAATCTTTTTAAATATACTTCTAACCTGGCGGGCCCAGTTGTATTTCTCTAGGGTTGACAAATCATCTTTTAATCTATCCCGTTCTCTTAACCTTAAATAATATTTCTTCGAGTATCGGTCATCGGACATATTGAGAATTTTCTCTGTCCAATTGAGAATTGACCCAATAATTCTAACTGCAAGTTGGGATGCACCTAATTCTAATCTAACAGCATATCCACCAGTATTTTGTGGAACAGGCAGGATTCTCTTATAAAAAGTGGTTTGAACTTTTACTATAAAATGTAAATACCTGAGACTCTATAAATACGCACGATACATCAAAACGCAGTATACAATACTATTGGAAAGTCGAAAAATAGGGTTCTATGAGTTAAGTTTTAATCTGTGAATCACATAAATCGTTGCTCCTACAGCAAGGTGTAGATTTACGAACAGCTTCATCTTTCGCCCTGACCTTTCCCATTCTGTGGATTACTATTTTTTTCTATGTTGACTTCGAGCTTATTTATCCTACAGTAATCTAATAATCCTTCAAGAATCTTACCCATTCCAACCAGGGATTCATCAAAGAAAACCAAATCGTCAGCGAAAGCTAAGAGCAATATTTCCAACAACTGGTTCTGTTGATACACCCCTGATACCTCTAGCATACATAAATTCTTGTAAATCAGCAATTAAAAATGTAAACATTGTTGGACGTTGAACCTCCCCCTGCAGAACCTCTTTCGTTAAATCAACTGATCCGGAGACGCCCTTATTTCCATTGATCTTAAAATTAGCTTTAAAGTAAAAAATCTTTCACCAATCTAGTAAATTTCGACCTACAACCTTTCGAGATTGATTTTTTCCATAAGATATTATGACTAACTGAGGGAAAGACTGCCTTGGAATCCACATAGAGTACTAAAAGTTTGCCTTAATTCAGTCTCAGGAAAGAATTTTCGTAAATGTTTTTGTAACACAGTTAACTGAGGCAATAGGGCGGTAGTTAGGAGTATCAGTGACATCCCCTTTCTTGTGTGTCATTCTAAGAAATGTTTGAGACCACGATATTGGGACCTTTTCTTCATCAATTATTTTATTAAATAACGAGTTTACGTAAAGGATCAGATTGCCGGGAAAATGTTGTTAAAAAGTCAAAGCTAATACGATTCGGACCAGGGGCCTTGCCATTTTTTGACTTTTTTAAGCTTGATATAATTGCATCAAGAGTTGTATGTGAGTAAAGATAAGGATTACGAAAATTATTAATCGGTATGAAGCAAAAATTTGAATCCCGAACTGGGTAGAGAGCTTTCAAGTTCCCATATGTTTAAGTCTATATTATCTTTATACGAAGGTTTGAAATTATATCTACGTACTATTTTCGATCATTTTTTATATTCAAATGCATTCGCGAGAGAATCCAATAAGAAATTTTTATAATCTTCCTTATTGGAATCTAATAATTTGGCATGTACTTTTTTAAAGTTCGTATAAATCGACACAACATCAGGATTCAATTTTTGTTCCTCGCATTTCTTAAGCACTTGTTTTAGCTCTCCTTAACTTTTTCTGCATTGTATATCAAACCATGGCTTCGAACGACTCAGTTTTTTAGACGGGTTTACAATCATGTTAAGTTCTGTCACTGTCTCTTTAATAGCATTAATTATATTTTTTGAAAGTTTATTTATCGGCAACAATGCATACTTAATATTTGGAGGGTACTGGATGATTTCTTTAAATTTATCAACAAAGTTATTATTCCGCTTAAAAAAAGGGGTGTTTGAATAGTTCGCATAATTTAAAGTCGAGTGATCTAATAACGTCCATGCTATAGGAACGTGATCCGATCGAGGATTTTTTGAAAGCTTTCTACCATCTGTTTCCCCCTTTTGTCTAGATCAGCGACCAGACTTGTTCTTGCGGATGACGTAATATGTATTCGGCACTTATTGGCGATGAAAATTTGTACAACATTCAACTAAAAAAATAAATTTCGAATAAAGTATTTCAACTTTCAATCAAGTAATGAAATTTACAAAAGATTCTTTTCGAGACAAATAAAATTAATTTTAAACTTAAATTCAAGAGGAAATTCCATTTGTGTTAGGAAGCATTTTTCTGACACAAGAGGAAACTGAGTTCCACTTTAACTTAGACTAGTTTGGGCTTTTGAAATTTTCGCAAATATTATAACAATAGGGGCATTTTCGAATTCCTTTTGTTATTGCATACATACAGTCTGGATTCTCCCGGAATAAATTAGGATAAAATTCGCACTAATTTCCGAGAAACTCAGATAATCTTTGAAAGGAAATATGAATTGGAATTGATTAAAGATTAACTCGAGCAAAATCCTGATTTATTTATAGCTCAAGAAGATGTAATTAAAATTATAGATATATCATATGATTATATTTACCAATAGAATTGAGTATAACCACCAAGGATATGACGAGTGTATAAGAAATCCTCATTTTCTCTTTAGACGAAAAACGGATTAATGTATTATTCAAGAATTCGATAAACACTGTAACTAAAGAAAATTCTAGTGCCTCCTACTATTATATACGATCATTATCTTAATAATTATAAGCGTCCCGCTTCCCCTTCTGAGATATTTACATTTCATTAGATTTAAAACAAACGTTACTGTTGCTATGGCAGATTTCAAAAGTGTAGAGTAGCTAAAATTACCGAATTTGCGTACCTGTAAATAAAAGCTGTGCTGACAACCGACTATTGTCAAATTGTAATCTAAAATCTATTTGATCACAAAATGGTCTGAGCTTCTCAAGGTGAAATGTTATTGATAACACACCCGTTGCCAATATTAAAGTGTGGTTATCGGTCTATCCTTAACATAAAATCTCTAAACGATATTCTTAATTTCGATAGTCACGATTATATCGTTTTCGCCTGCTACGGGTGTGACACAAGGCATCAGTGCGATGGAACATATCACGATTAACCATTTTCGCCTGCTATATGCGTGTGACACGAGGCATCAGTGCGTTAGAAAGTGATGGAACGTGTCACGATTTTTCGATCTTCAGTTGAAGTCATTGATCCCAACAGAGCTGCCTTGATCGGCGCTTGCTTGGATTATGGTGACGTTCATTGGCTACAGTGCGCGTCTGCATTCAAATTTTAAATACTTACGTGAACTAGAGCCAATGAGTGCCAGTCAGTCGAAGCATGCGCACGTCTTTCGGGATCACTGTTGGAAATAGTAATCGAATCGAATTGTAGTTCGAGTTCGATAATACGACAATATGTTTCTTCGTATTTAGTAATGTGATCCGCGTGTGTATACAATATGAATGAATGATAAAAGAAACAAAGTTTGGCGTGTCACTGTGTCAAATAGAGACAGAGTTTGTAAAACTCGTGTACGTTTCCGTTCTACTTTACCTATAGGATTAAAATCTCCATTTCCTTATAGTCACACATTCGAATAATTATTTTTTTCGCTTTGAATATAACTATTTCCGAGATCTGTGTATGTCCACAGATCAAACATTTTATAATTTAAATAGATGTTCAAATTGAGCATTTTACGCTCTTAAGGGACACTCCGATTAAAAAAAAATCACCGATACTTTAAGGAATTGATTTTGATCATTTGAAGTGATTTCAAAGTAGTTTAAAGACTATAGGGTATTTTTCTTAAATCCAAGGAATTTTCAAGAGCTTTAAACAATGGCAAGGAATTTAATAAGATTTCAAAGAATTTGAAATATTTTCAGTTATTATAGATGATTTTAAGGAGTTTTTCATTCATTCCAGTAATTCAATAGGGTTTCAAATTGATATATATTGTACGAAAATATTTGAAAGAATTTCAGAAGATTCCAAGGAATTTTAAAAGATTCTAAGAATTTTCAATTCGAAGGAATTTTGTATTTATTTCAATAATTTGAAGAAATTTCAAACGATTGGAAATATTATAGGGTGTTTTGGAAGAATCTAAGGTATTTTCAAGATATTTAAATAATTTCAATGAATTTCAAAAGATTTTGAAGGATTTTAAACGTTTTAGGGTATTTTAACAGATTCTAAAGAATTTTCAATTGATTTTAGTAATTTAGTTGCATTTCAGAGGATTTAAAAAATATCAAGTGATTTTAAAAGATTTCAACTGAATATATATTATAGGAAACTATTTTAGAGAATTTCAGAAGATTCCAAGGAGTTTTTTTTTATTTCAATAATTTGAAAGAATTTTAAAAGACTGGGCATATTTTAGGGCATTTGCAAAGAATCCAGGGCATTTAAAAGAGATGTCGATAATTTCAATAAATGCCAAAATATTTTAAAGGGTTTGAAATATTTTAGGATATTTTAACAGATTTTAAGGAATGTTGTACTGATTTATTTAATCTGATTGATTCAAAAGGATTTAAAGTATTTTGGAATATCTTAAAAGTTTACAAGGTATTTTCGGAAGCTTTAAAAAGTTTCGAGTGATTTTATAATATTTAAAATAAATCTTTAGGAAATTTTAAAAGATTGCAAGGAAGTTTTAAGAGTTCTAAAAAGTTTAAAGTGATTTTAAAGAACTGGAAATATTTTAGCGCTTTTGTAGGTATTTGTTTCAACAATTTCAAGGGATTTTGGTGGATTAGGAGAGTTTTAGATAATTTCAAAAGAATGCAACGCATTTTCAAAAGATTTACATAATTTAAAAGAGTTTAAAATTTTTAAGAGGATTTCAAAACTTTTAGAGTAATTCAAAATATTCCAAGGAATTTTCAATTGGTTTCAATAATTTAGCTGATATCAGGTGATTTTAAAAGATTCTCGAGTTATTTTCGAAAGCTTTAAAAAGTTTCAAAGATTTCAAAGGACGTGAAAGATTTTAGGGAATTTGAAAGATTTGAAGGAATTTTGTATTTATTTCAATAACTTGAAGAAATTTCAAAGGATTGGAAATATTATAGGCTCTTTTGGAAGAATCTAAGACATTTTCAAGAGATTTAAATAATTTCAATGAATTTCAAAAGATTTTGAGGGATTTGAGATGTTTTAGGGTATTTTAACAGATCCTGAGGACTTTTCAATTGATTTCAGTAATTTAATTGAATTTCAGAGGATTTAAAAAACATCAAGTGATTCTAAAAGATTTCAACTAATATATATTTTAGGAAAATATTTCAGACAATTTCTGAAGATTCCAAGAAATTTTTTGTTATTTCAATAATCTGAAGAAATTTTAAAGGATTTTAAAGGGCTTCAAATATTTCAGGAAATTTGTAAGGATTTCCAGGAATTCTGTATATGTGTCAGCAATTTGAAGGGATTTTCAAAGATTAGGAATATTTTACGGTATTTCATAAGAATACAAGGTATTTTCAAGAGATTCCAACAATTTGAAGGAATTTCAAAAATATTAGAGGATTTAAAAACTTTTAGAATTTTTTTTAAGGTTCCAAGAATTTTTCATTTGATTTCAGTAATTTAATTAATTTCAGAGGATTCGAAATATTCTAGAGTAATCTAAAAAAATTTCAAGGCATTTTCGAAAGCTTTAAAATGTTTTAAATGATTTTTAAAGTTTTTAAATGTCTTGAAATATTTTGGGGAATTCCTCATGACTCAAATGCATTTTTTTTATTTGCATTATTTGAAGGCATTTTAAAATATTTGAAATATTATAGGCTGTTTTTTAAATTTTAATATGGTTTAAAGAAATTAAAAATTTTCAAGAATCCATGGAATTTTCAATTTATTTCATTAATTTAATTGAGATTTCAGAGGATTTGAAATATTTTTGAGTAATTTGGAAGATTCCAAGGCATTTTCGAAAGCTTCAAAAAGTTTCAACTTTCAAGTAATATTAAAATATTTCAAATAAATATTTAAGGAATTTGAAAAGACGAAAACGCACTTCCAAGAAATTTCAATAATTTGAAGGAATTTCAAAAAATTGTAAAGGATATGAGAACTTTTAGAGTATTTTCAAAGATGCCAAGACATTTTCGGAAGCTTACAAAAGTTTCAAGTGATTTTTAAATAATTGAAGGATTTTTTTTCATTTCAATAATTTGAAAGAATTTCAAAGGATCGGAAAGATTTTACGGTGTTTTTAAAAATTGAAAGGGATTTTGAAAAGCTTACAAAAATTTAAGGAATTCCAAAATATTTTGAAGGGTTTTAAATATCTTAGGGTATTTTGAGAGATAATAAGAATTTTTAAATTAATTTTAGAATTTTAATGTCACTCATACGATTTAAATTATTTTATGGTATTTTAAAAGATTCTAAGGCATTTTCAAGAGCTTTAAAATGTTTCCATTGATTTCAAACAATTTCAAAGGAATGGAAAACTTTAAGAGTATTTCAAAAGAGTATAAGGAATATTTAATTGGTTTCAGAGGATTTGAAATATTTTAGAGTATTTAAAAAAATGTCAAGTATTTTCAAGAAATTTGAAAAGGTTTGCATGGGGTATTGTATTAAAGAGTTTCCTAATATTTCGAAAATATAGATCGATTTTTTAGGATCTACGCTAGGTTTTAGGTTATATAAATATCCAAAGGAATGTGCAATTGATTTCGGTAACTTGATAGGATTTAAAATGATAAAAAATATGTCAGGGTCGCTAATGAGCCAGGATTTAATTGATTTTAAGGTATTTGAAACATTTACCTGGGGTAGTAAAAAGTTGTCTAGAATTTCGGAAAATATGGCACGATTTTGTAGGGCCTATTATGATATCTCGACAAATTCCAAGTGATTTTATAAGATTTCCGAGGATTTTAATGATTTTAAGGGATTTTGAAAGCTCACAAGGTATTTGGATAAATTTTCCAGGATTTCAGGTAATATCATCAGATTTAATGTAATTTCAAGGGATATTACAATATTTCAATAGATTTCTAAGAATTTATTCACAAGAATTCATGGATTTCGTATGATTTCAAAAAGATTTTCAAATATTTCAAGGCATTATCAAAAATTTCAAACAGTTTGAAAGATTTTAGGATAGCTTACAAGATTCCAAGCATTTTTCCATTAATTCGAAGAATTAGAAATATTTGAGCTATTTTTAATAACCAAAGGAATTTATAAGAGCTTCAATAAATTGTAAGGCATTTCAAAAGATTTTAAAGAATTTGAAATATCTAGGGATATTTTTGAAAATTGCAAGGGATTTTCAAGAACTTTACAAAGTTACAAGTAATTTCAAGAGCTTTCAAAGTATTTGCAATATTTGAAAATATTTTAAAAGATCACAAGGGGTTTTATAAAATTTCTGAGGATTTCTCTGTTTTTGAAGGATTTTAAAAGCTCTCAAGATTTTTGAATAAATGTCAAGGATTGTAAGAAGTATAGACAGATTTATTAGAATTTCACGAGATTTCATTTCGAATTCATCCTGAATTCGTATAAATTCTGTTGAATTCTGTAGAATTTTCTGGATTTTTTTTTAATTCGCATAAATTCTTCCGAATTCAGTTAATTCTACTTAATTCAATCTATTTTTTTATTTCTTATTAGGTTTTGTTTAATTATCCTTGAGGTCGGCACTTCATAACGTTCTTTTAAATTTCCTAGCATTTTTATAGACTCATTTTAAACTTACTGAATTCAATGCATTTTTTCGTAATTTTCAGTTCTCTTAAATTATATTTATTTAATTGAAATTTATACACTCGTATACATGTTATAACGAACAAATCACAATTTATTTTAGAAATACCATTTCTTTTAATTTATCAAATAAAAAAAATTATTATGGTAATATTTATTTGCAAATAAGTTAAGTGTCAAACAAATTTGGGGGCCAATTATAATAAATTGAATCATTATTATATTCACAGAATTTACCCACAAATAAGATATGAGAAATCCATTATGTACTCATTTAACAGAGAAAAAATAATAAACGGAGCTTCTTATTAGAGGCTACTGACCTCTTGCTGTGGTGTCTCCTAATTATTTCATACGGATATTTTATAATATTAATTAGATGTATATAACATAGGAAATATAAGTATTTGGTTTATTCTGTTTATTCCTCCGCGACCGCTGTTTTTTGAATTGACGATGTTTTTAGAGCAGATTTTACAATACTGTACAATACAAACTTTTATTAATAATATAGATCACAATTATTTTGCGTCGTTTCATCAGCTTGATTCGCTGACCTCTTCAGGCTAAAACTTTATTAAAAAAACACCAAGATATAGAACAAGTACGAAAGCTAGAAATTTTTAATAATTTCGGCACAAAAATTACAATTTACCTTATATCATTCGATTAGTTCACATTAGAATAAAAGATAAAATTGAAACAAAAAAAGGTTTAACTAGTCTAAGAATAAAATTCACGTTTGCACGTTTTCTGTAAGTTGAGGGCGATAACTGAAGATTCTGAAACTTAGAGGGAGTATTTATACTGAAAAGAATGTACGTTAGACCACTGACATATTGTCGAGTGTGATTATAAATACAATAAGCTGAACATTATGGTTTTAAATTTTGTAAAAATGGGTTATACATGTAATTCAAAGCATTAATATACTCCTTTTTGTTTATACTATTGATTTTAATCCTAATATTTATCATTTCAGAAATTAAAACCTTTTGATTGTTAGCTTCAAAATCAAGAATTTTAATATTTTTTAAAACAAATTCATGGTTATGATTGCGAACATGCACATTTGTATCAAATTCATTTTTCTTTTTATGGTAACATCCCTTTGCTTGCATGCACGTAAGAGACGGACCAAATTTTGTGAACAACGTTATTTTGATCCCATTTTTGACACATCTTTACCTAGCATAACAATAAATGACAAACAAGGTTTTATCGGTTATGTTAGGCTGTGTTGTATTAGCAAGTCACCGAGGAACATTGTAAAATACGTCAAAGTCTTGGACAATGAATTAAAAAACATAAGCATTTAAACTAAAACAAGCGTAGTCAACTCTTTCAACAAACAACAATTTCCTTCACACGACTTCATAGCTTCTATTGAATTTGGTATCTGGAATCTACCTTTTGACAAACGAAATGAAATTACAGTTCACTGCTTTCAAACTATCCTAAACTTGTTGAATTCTCCTTTTTTAAGTAAACAAAAATTTCATAAAAATTTTTATTTTAGTCCAGCTATACAATTTATTAAAGACAATCCGGA
>CAKNWT010329249.1:6664-18880 GCA_932066315.1 Andricus coriarius | reverse complement strand
GATTTTCATGAATTTCAAGAGATTCCGAAGGAATTTCAAGGATCTTGAAAGACCTTGAAGAGTTTAATGAAATTTGTTTCATTCTCGAGATCTTAAAGGATTTTAATGCTTTTCAAGGGGGTTTGAATAATTTTAAGAGATTTTCATGAATTTTAAGAGATCCCGAAGGACTTTCCAGGATTTTGAAAGATTTTGAAAAGTTTAATGAAATTTTAAGACATTTTAGAGATTTCAAAGGATTTCAATGCTTTTCAAGGGTTTTTAAGGATTTTAAAAATATTTTCATAAAGTTAATCAGATTTAGTAGTATGTGCAAGGATTAAAAAAAATTTTTAATATTTTTTGAGATTTGAACGAATGTGAAGAGATTTCAAAGGATTTCAATGAGTTTCAAGCGATTGCCAAATATTTAAATATTTTAAATTTTAATTTGTTTAAACATTTTGGTCAAGTAAGTAGCGAAATTAACGCATTTTGTAGGCATTATGAGTTTTTCAATAAATAAGAAAAATATACAGAGCGCTCCTGCAAAACAAACAAATAGCTCATACCAATTAAATCTGTGAAAAATAGAGAAATAAACGCAGTTTGTCCTCTCTACCAATGAAAAACACATAAAATCTTTCAAATAAAATACATTTTTTAAACAACTTCAATTAATTGAAGAGTGTTCTTAGAAAATAAAGTAGTATCGAAAAATATTTCAGTCTTTCGAAAAATCGCAAAAATAAATTATTTAAACAAAATAACTTGATTAAATAATTTAAAATTTTCTAGATCTTTACAAGTGTTATTAGAAAACAAATTAGTACTTGAAAACATTAAAATATTTCGAAAATTTGGTTAGAGAATATGTTTCTCCTGCTTTTGCTGAGTAAACTGTATACTCGAACAAACACGTATTAATTAAATAATTGTAAAATAATCCAAACAACTCATTTTGCGACTGACCTGAAAAAATAAATTTTTAAAATAGTAAAAATTAGTTAGCAAATGATTATGTATTTTTAAATAAACGATTATTGATTATTTATGAAAAAAACTTTCAAAAAACGTTAACAAACCGCAATATACGTAAAATTCAAATTTTTCACTCATTGGGTTTTCTTCAGGGACCCATAAGAATGCTTAAAGTCATCCCACCTCAAAATTTATGATTGATTCCTTATTCCCTTACGAATTCTGAACAATATACTGAAATACGGAATTATTTGTAACAAATCATTGCGTTTTAATATGAGATTAGAAAGCTGACTTTTCCCCATTTTAAATTAATGGGAAACTTCATGGTCTTTGCGCCACCCCTAAATTTTAACCGATTAGGCTCAAATTTGGAGATCATTTTTCGAAAAGTGAAAAATAAGGCCCACCCTAGTGAACACCAGATTTCAAGAGTAACTGATCCCTCGGACATCTACTAGTGTGGTCCAGTTTTGGGTCACATCACTCAACATCATCCCAGCGTTACGCCAATAATTAGACTCACATTTTTCCACTTTTTCACAAAGCCGCATTCTTACGCCTCCAGACTAAGTAGCTTTTAAAATTTTAAAGGACCGGATCTAGGCCACAGAATTGGACGAAGAGGGCGTTGCTTCGTCTTTTCACGGCACGAGACCCTTCGCCGAAGCGCACATGGTGGGCATTATTCCCAAAGGCTGCTCGACCTGGGAGCGTGTCAGTCCCGGAATGGGGGGTCCCTTTAGTGCTTTTCGAAATTTGTGATCATAGCCTAGCTAGTTTTAATCGTCCATCTGTTCCGACACGCTTCAGCTATTGATCTGCTTCTGAAGTCGCTTATTTATTGAAACGAAAGCAGTCACCTAGAATCTTGATATCACGCGAGAGGTAAATGCCTCCGTTCCATACATATTCAGTAACTGACATAAGACCACGTAAAGACCTCGTTGTACCGAGCGGAACTTGGCTCTGTTTAGAGTCTACGTAACGATAGTTACCAACCCCTTCAGGCTCTGATTTCCAAATTGGCAGACCTAAATTTCGTTAGTCGGTTAGTCCGCGACCAGCTGAACAATACGAGTTTCGAACCCCTTTAATTCCAGAGGGTGCCTTTGTGAAGTTAAATTTGCAAGATTTTGTGAAGAGTAGACCTTTCCAAATTAGAGTAGTTGAACAAATGGTTTCAAAAATTTTAATTAAATGTTTCTTTTTGTTTCAGGTAAGCATCCATTTGCTTTCACGTCATCTTAGATCCTTTGTAAGTATTGTCAAGAATTTGTGGCATTTAAGGAATTTGAAGGCCTTCACAAAAATGCAACAAATTCAAATTCAGTAGAAGTAAATCAATTAAGAATAATTAGCAGTAATTCGAGTGCATTCAAAGTAATTATAAATGATATACGAAACCAGACCTGTTCAGAGAGGAGAAATTCCTGACGTGTCTTGATCTTTCTGTCATGATCATGAAATGTTGATGTAGAAATATCCCGTTTAGATTTTCAGTAGGGCTTCAGATAACAAGAGTTAAACAGAAAGTAACAGTACAAAATCGTTTAGAGATTGGTTGATGATGTCGATGATGCATTGCTTATCTTATTATAATACAACAGCTTTTGTATAGAGCTGCGTGTGATCCATATTCTGTTCTATCAAATGGAATTTCGAACGAGCCAGGATCTTCATTCCTCAACTATTTAAAGGAATATCAAAAGAAATTTGTTCTAGTAAGGAAGGACTATCCAGATAAGAAATTAGGATAATTCAGATATGGTTTCTGAGTAGCCTGCTGCCTCAGGAATTTTTAATCTGACCACAATTGACCTCAAACATCACTTGCACAGATTCTAATTCATCCGTATACAAAGCTCCATAAGGGTTTCAAACTACTGACCTACTATGGATATGATTGCTTCCAAATCCTGAAGGAGCCATCAGAAGATTCCATCTCGGAAAAACAAAATGAAAAGTCGCTAGCTCTTGAAGACCAAATGAAAAGGTGCTGCAAAGTTAAGGGAGCTGATGATCCCAATACAGTTTATATAGGATCTTGAATAATCGAGAGTTCACCACGTCAGTTAGCACATTTTCATTTGCTTACTCCGAGATGGCAACTTTTCATTTGTATCTATATTGAAAGATATCAATATCCAAATTTAGTCACAGTTATGATCATGAAATTTTGATAAAGTGATATCCCGTTTCAATTTCCACTAGGGTTTCAGATAACAAGAGTTAAATGGAAAGTAACAGAATCAAGTGAATGTTAGTGCTCGATACGGTTTGATATAACTTTATAGACCGCACGGTAGTAGCCTCCTCCTCCAGAGCGAGACAAATGTAGTAATGTACCTATGGAGGAGAACCGGGAACTGGGAGTTGGTTCCGACCCCGGGGCAGGCACCAGCTGTCCCATTTAATAGAGCAATAAAGACGTGAGTGGAGCTTTGATTTATGCGCCTCCTATTATTAACAACAGAGCTTAGGTGGATAACGTGTGTAGGCTATGTCCATGATTATAGCGATACGCACCTATAGGTACTGGTACAGCCTCAGTTGTACAATGATCCACAATGCGAGTGAGTCCTTCCATTCCCTTTTTACTTTTATTTGCCATTCAACGGATACCACGGATAAAAAACGACCCAGCGCGTTGGAAGGTTTCGCGAGGTCGACTGCGTTATTGTTGCACTGACAGATTTCCTCACTCTTCCAACACATAGTGTTGAAAGTCGGTTCTGCTTCGAATACCAAACTGACACCTAACTACCTGAATTGCAAAACGTGTTATTTGATCTGGATCAAATTGCTCTGTGTACTTGCTTTATATATTTTGTTTCGATTTTTGTGGGATAAAGGCACGCCTTTCAGATTAATAGATTGTCTAGGTATTGATCTGGTTGATTGATGGGTAATTAAAAAATCCAGACGGAACTTGAGTAAAGCCCAGTTCTGAGGGCTGGGTGAGTCGAGGTGTAAATTTAGTTGAAAGTAGCTCGACATGAGCGTAATTTTAGCATATGAGTAACCGGAAGTCGCGTGCACTTGGATACAATCAAAATAAAATGCTCATCGCGTTCGAGTGGCAATGAAAGGGGATCCAATTTGCGGCTCGATGCAGCAGAAACATATCTCGAACACGCGCTGGCGCCACTATGATGATCGAGACTGTATTATACTGAATGGTCCACTATGGTCAAGTGTGCCCAGATCCCAGATGACTGATAAATGCACTTTCGCTTCATACGCAGACGAGCTTCCACGAATTAGCATCAGTATCTTATATATTCCATTACCTTTTTGTAAAATTAGATGTTCGTTTATTATTTTCATTGATGACTTTGAAACACGAGTAGAAATCTTATGAAATTCCTCGTTGAATAGCCTCGAGTTTGTTAAACTCTTTTTAAATTTCTGGAAATCTTCAGAATATCTTAAAATGTTTTCAGCTCTTTTTAAAAAATGCCATAGAAATGCTTCTAGGGTCGGTTTAAAAAACCTTGACCGAAACGGTTGGTAAATCCCAGTCCGCTTCTGTTTATAGATATTTTATTGCCGAATTCGGGGTATAAAAGTTGAATTGAAAAGTCATCGGATTTCGAGAGAATGGAGGCGGAAGTTTTCATTTTTGCGGTTTAGGCGCACGTCACTCAGACCTTGGAGAGTGATGATAAAACCCAATTTTCAATCACAAACAACAAAAAAAAAATTGTTTCGAGGTAATCTATGTAGAATAGAGATAAAAAAGGTTTGATTGAAAATAGTTGCTTTCGAAAAAGGAGTGGGAATCTGTCGGTTAATTAGAAATACAAACCAATTAGACTCTCCAAAATAGTTTTTGATGTTCAGTAATTTATTAATGTTTTTTTATTTTTTCCCTTCACTCTTGAATAATCGTTTAAACGTTCTTTCGAAACGTCATAGGTATGAGATAAAAGTGAGAAAGACGCCTTCCAACTCGTTTTACGATGACAGCTCTTTTATTTTTCTAATACCAAGCTGACGATAATCGGCCCATTCGTCATAGAATGTGTAGAGTGTAGGTCTTCCCTTCCCACATCATCGGCCATTTTCGCAATGTCAGCTGGGGGTCAATGATGCCTCGTTAAGTCGCGCGATCAGAGAGAATAAATAATCCTCCTACCATTTCTTGTGGGGGGTGGCGATGGGAATCTCTCTTGCGCGAAAGGGGAGAAAAATGAGGAAAAAGCAAAGTGATTTTATCCATAGTGGACGAGGATTCACCGCTGTCAGAACGTATCGAGTCCTTCGTTATTTCACGCTGACCTCGACCCTCTCTTATGTAAGAGAGAGGGCCTTTTTCACCGAGTCTTAAGGGATTCCAGATCCGATATAATTTTTCTTCTCGCCTCGAGGATTGCGCGACCTCTCATTTTCCTTGATCCCCGGCTTCAAGTAAAGGCTCGCGGTTGACAATAGCAGTGATTTCTATCTATTGAATTTCTTCGCTCTGATTCCAACCCCCCACTTCACTTCAGATTCCTCATTCCAAGCGCGTGTCTCTCTAGCTCCAGTTCCCTTTTCTTTTCTTTCTTTTTCTTTCTTGCATCTATCGGGTGTCAAATGATGCGTATAGAATGGACTGGAAAGCCGGGTGGATCCATTATCGATTCCTGAGTGATTCTTCGGGCGAAAGGAAAGAGTGGAAAGAAGGTGAAGGAAAGGGGTGGAGGAGGTAGCTACCCTTCTGCCCTGTTGTTGAGCGTGTCGTACCACCCGGTGATACGTCGCAATCCCTTCCAGCAACTGACTGTCACGAATAGCCTTGAAACGCACCGAGGTGTATTTTTACGTCAACTCGAAACGAAAGTGTCAACCTTTTTCTGAAAACAGGGAAGGGCACGAATTAGTCTTCTTTCCTCGACTTGGCACTTTGAGGTCAACTAAAACCACTGCTTAAATTAGTTATTGACCTGCGTATCCAGGTGTGAAAATAAGGTTTCATCTCGGAGATACTAAATTAAAAGGGGCTAATTCGTGCAGACAAAATGAGAAGGTTCTAACTCGCGTGGCGAACTCTCGAAGCTTTCAAATCCGATATAAATTGCATTGTAGGCATCAGTACAGACTGGGATTGCACTGTGATCACTAAGAAGGAACTGCTCAGAAATCGAACTGATCCGATTAAATACAAAGCTGCATAAAACAGATTCTCAAGTCCTAATCCTATTTATACTGATGGATCAAAATGAACCACTGGATGAGGATGTGCTATGGTTACACCTAATAATCGATTTCAAGAAACCTACTGGACACTGAGAAATCGAGGAAAGGAAATCATCTTAAGCTGGATGGAGTCTTATCTGGGAATCGAATAGAATGAGATAGTAGATACTTTAGTCAAGTCAGCATGTCTACTCCCCGCGCCTAATGTGTCGGTTCCTGCACACCACAAAGACTTCAAGAATTACATATGTCAATCTGTCAAAACCCTCTAGAATCATCATTGGAAATCCTCCAACAATACCAAGCTACACATGGTTAGAAACGATTTAGAAAAAAATTCAATCTTAGAGAACCGTATAGACCAAGTGACGCTGACGAGGATGAGAACTGGGCACTCTAACTTAGCCAATCCCCACCTAATCACCAGAACTGGGTCTGAATATTCAAATTTAGTGCTCAGTTTCAAACACTACAGGATTTATCAAACGTATTGTAGTCGCTAAAGAAAAAAAAATCATAAGGAGAAAAAATTGAGATGCTGTATCTGGAGAATTAACTGCTCAAACTTAAAGGCTGACTTTTATCTCTACTAGCATCTCATCCACTAAAACACCTCATAAAAATGATATAAAAAATTTATGATCCAAAATCCGAGGTCCAACATTAACGTAACATTTTGTCAAACACATATGATTCAATCCAGCCATATTTTTCTTAAAAGGACAAGACAATAAATCATTGATCTTGATGAGTAGTTTATTTATTTCGTCATCCACGTGGGCAGATTCTGTTGCAATCAATCTTTTATTTTTTGAAGTGAAGCATCTTTCCACTCTTTTGTTTTGGATCCGTTTTTTAGCTCAGAACGTACCTGTTACAAAGATAAATTTTTTTTACGACTGGTGATAAATGTCAAATGTAATACCAGACTGTGCCGTAGGCAACCGGCCGCTGGTCGTGACCTGTACGAGATAAATTTCTGCTCTGCTATTTTTCGTCCTCCGTTTTTCAATTGCGGAGATATTACGAGAATAGAGGAGAGGAATAAGAAGTGGCCGGGCTCGATGCGTCCGTTGACGGAGGCAATTTTTTAAAAGAACCAAGAGCGGATGTGCTGCTGCAGCGAGTTTTAGAGCACCAGAGAGGAGAGGCGAGAGATTATAATTATGCAAATGTCTTGTTGCGGGAAGAAGCCGAGCAACAGATGTCTCGAACGACGGCTCGAGAAACTCGTGGTTACTGGCGCCGGATATAAATACGTCTTTCGCTAACTAAACTCACCCCTGCCAAATAAAAAAAAAATAGTCTCTTAAAATAAGGTAACTTTGAGGAGAGAAATTTTAATTATTACAAGCCTCACAACGCCTATTGCAGATAAAAATACACATCCAAGATGTTTCATTCTACTATCAGCCACTTGATGAAGCCTATAGTTAATTTCGTGGTTTTTGTAGAGAACGGCTCAATTACAGAACCTGACTTCAGATGATCCTTAATCGTTTGAAAAAAGATAAAGTGCGAGAATTACGGACTCCGAACCTGCGCTCCGGAGTCGGTAATTGGGTTACTCTTGTAAAACAGTGGTCCGCCGCTCAGGCTTTGTCGCGGGTAAGTGCGAGCGACAAGTACGAGAGTGTTAAGTCGGAAAATTAAAACCGCCACGATAACGGGCGAGAAATATGCGAAACGTAATTTGGGTACTTGCTCGCGGTATGCCAGCGCAATTACATCTTTCGCCTCTTGTAGCCCCTTCTCTTTGTCTCTCGCTCTTCCTGTTCCGAAGTCAAGACTTGTCTTGACTCTGGTCGCGTGGGTGCAGTTTCGACAACACAGGAACGACTTTAATTTATCGCACTGGTGTTAATTATGCGGACTGTTAACGCGATTATCTCTAGGCTTCGTCGTAGAGATAATGCGTCACATATGACGCATGTCCAGTGTCCACTTCCTCAAGATAGTAGAGCAACTTGTGGAGGCAGAGAAACTTCTTGTTTTGTTTACATAAATAGAAGTTACATTGTAATACTCTACCAATGGGAAATATTTTTCTGCAGATTAAAAGAGCACACAAGTCTAGAAAAGTGAGATTCCGAGGTTCTTATCGAAGTTTCAGAACCGTAATTGTCAAGTTTTGCAGCCTGGGATGGTAAAAGATAAGGACAGAACTCTCAAAACTCGCAAGTTTCTTCCCGAGCATCCGCCGAGTCGATTTACACCTTTCCGTTAACTTAGTTTCTGGGATCCTTCTCGTGAAATTAAGCTCGCCTCTTGTAAACGACTTTGCTTTCCTCTGAATGCCTATGTAGTAGAGGTAATACCTTCAAGTAATCGAATTCGATTCTGCAGATCGATGGAGATTGAATTTTTTAGGGGGATCTTTTAAGAGGGATATAGTATTTAAGTTCCAGTGTCTCTAAATCCAAATGGTAATTCCGACTTTTACCTCAAGTTTAATACTCTTTTCAAGAGTTGATATTTGGTTCGAGAAAATAGGAATCAGTGTCATAACTGAGGCACTTTTTATGCATTAGACATTACTAGCGAGTCTCGTTGAAAGCGACTTGTCATTGGAGACCTGTGCTGTCTTCTTCGATTTCCCTTCGGCATCGAGTCCATTGAGTTCGTCTCCGAACTTTTCTTCGAACACGATTCCATTCTGCTTCGGGGGTAATGAGATTTCTTCGAGCGCGAATCTTGTAATAAGAATTCTTCGGCAAACTCCGAAGTGCACAATAAAGGCCCTTTTCTTCGTTCCTTCATCTGAACGAAGGACACGAGTGGGAAAGAAAGCAAATATAAGCTATTGAACACTGCTTCAAAAACCGCTCGCACCATTACTTCCTCGAGTTGTATTTATGGGAAACACACCCCATCATATAACTTCCGTTAGTCCTGATTTAAAACTTATTTATTCAGGGCCCTCCTGCTTTGAATTTCATGAAAGAAGTTTTTATTTTACTTGAGAAGTTCTCTTAAGAGTCGTTGAGGACTCTAGGTTGAATTCAATTTTGGTAAACTTGGCTCTAATTAGGAATGCGCCTTATTATTGATACAGATAAGATGAAACATTAAAGTTTATGAAGACCCTGATGTCAAGAGCTAAGTGATCTGCTTCAGGACTGTAGTTTCAGTTGCCTGTAACTGGACTTTTAGAATCTTTAGAGAGGTCTGCTGATTAGCTGATGAAGGAAGCAACAACAGTTTCGTAGCTGCAGAAGCCGTAATGGAGATAACTATGACGAGACACGGGGTTTGCTCAAGTAATTACGTCCAAGTTTCGTCAAAGTTGCAGAGTATATCTCTAGTCTAGTGCTATGTTCAAAACCCCCCAGTGCGAACAACCTAACCCCTCGTTTTCGACTAGCACACCTCTGTCACGGTCGACTCGGTCACGTATATCTGATGCCGTTGTGTCTATGTAGCTACATAGACAGACGGGGCTAGATAACGTGCGAAACTCCTCGCTGGCGATTAACGACCCGGAAACGCCGTTATTTATGCTGCACCGATTCACTTTTCGGGCTGTAATTAGCCCCTCTCACGCATCCAATGCCCCGAGAACTTCTGCCTTAATGAAGAACTTGCACTTTCAGATTGCTAACTCTGCAGTCAGAAATTGAGCAAGTAAACATCCCAGTTGTTGTCTCTTCGCCTGATTAAGGGATATTAATGGCATTCTCCAATCTGGAGTTGTGCTAAGATTAGTTATAATCGGCACCTTGAACGGATTCAGATTAAAAGTTTAAACTCTTTTAGGACAAGGCAGGAGGCAGAGTCCTCACCTGGAACAAAAAGGAGAATTTGTTGATCAAAAAATGATTTTTCCATTAATGGTACAGCGAACAAGATATTTCATCTCTTTCAACGAGGTATGTGGATCGATCGGTGCGTTTACCCGTTTATCATTAATCAAAGCGCGCAGGTACGCAGGTGCTCGCGTATGGTAGCTACCAGATTGATGGATGAGCCGACTACCACGCGATTCGTCCAGCCGAAGTAGCATTTGCCTCCAATGCGAAAAGCTCGATTGAACGGCACATGCTAATGAAAATCATTATTCCCATTAGTTTCGACGATGAGAAACCCTCGGCTAATCTCCTTTGATCTCTCCTTACGTGAGCGGGGACACGAGAGCGAAAAAGTTTATCAAAGCTCTGATCAAATTCGGATCTGGCTTGATCATTCTCAGTGAATCGAAAGAACTTTTAATTTATTTTCATTGCGGTTTTAAAAGAAAAACCCTTCAAGATCAACCCTCTTACTTTCAAATATAAAGGTGGTCGGATATCAAGGAAAAATCAAGGATTTAAAAACAATATTAAAGAAGTCAGGGGATTTCTATAAAAGGGACTTTAAATTAATCTCAAGGATATCAAATTAAAAATTTTTAATTCTTGTCAGGGAATGTGAAAAATTGGCTTGGGAAAAATTAGGGAATTTTGAAAATGAATATTCTTGTTACGGATTAATTTTTCTTATATTTATTTTTTTCGGTTGCTTCCTTCTGATGATTATATTTTTAATTAAATTTTTTATTATTTGGTCGCAAATTTATCACTTTTAATCAAAAGTCATCTTTTGTGTTTGAAAATTCAACTCTTTTGTAGAAAATACCTCTTTTCTGGTTTAAAATTCAACTATTCTGATAGAAAATTACCTTTTTTGTTGGAAATTCATATCCTTGTCTTGAAAATTGAACTATTTTTTCTTGAAAATCGTTTTTAGTTGACATTTCAGCTGCTTTAATGAAAAATATTTTTTTTTTTGGGTTGAAAATTTGTTTCTTAACTGAAAATGTAACTATTCCGTTTTTGCTTGAAATTTTTTAATTTTTTTTTTATTGAAAATTAAACTAGTACTTTGTTTCGTTGAAAATGAACTTTTTTGTGGAAGAATCATCAATTTAGATTAATTCGTTAAAAATAATTTTTTTTGGTTGAAGATGCACCCTTTTAGTTAAAAATTCATCATTTCGTTTGGTATTTAAATTCCTTTGTTGAAAATTCGACTTTTTGGTAGAAAATGAATATTTGAGGATTGAAAACTTAACTGTTTTGGAGGAAATTCGTCTATTTGGTTGAAATTTTTGTTTTGTTAGTTAAAAGTTCAACCACTTTTTTAGATATTTATTTTTTCAGTTGCAGATTCATAATTTCAGTTGCAAATCTATCTCCTTGGTTGATAGTTGGACCATTTTGTTGAAAATTAATTTTTTTTTTACTGCAGATTCAACTTTTCCATTTTTTGTTGAAAATTTGTATTTTTTGCTGGTTGAAGTTTAAACTTTTTTGTTTGAAAATTCGATTACTTGGTTGAAAATTAACCTTTGCAAGAAGAAACTTCCAGTATTTGATTAAAAATTAAACTATTTTGTTTAAAATTTAATTATTTTGTTGAAAATTAACGTATTTGGTTGAAAAGTTATATTTTTTTATCAAAAAATCGTCTTTTCTTTGATAATTTGTCTTTTCTGGTTAAAAGATGAAACACTTTATTAGAAATTCATTTTTTTGTAGAATATTCATTATTTCAGTTCAAAATTCTATCTCCTTGGTTGATAGTTTGACCATTTTCTTGAAATTTCATTTTTTTTGTTAGAAAATTTTTTTTTTTACTGAGAATTCAACTTTTTCATTTTTGGTTGAAAATTGGTATTTTTTATTTCGAAATTTAACTTTCCAGGCTAAAAATTGAACTGTTTGTGATTAAAGTTTAAACTTTTTTTTTGAAAATTCGACTATTTGGTTGAAAATTAATCTTTGAAAGACGAAAATTCCAGTATTTGGTTAAAAAATAAACTATTTTTTTTAAATTTAATTATTTTGTTGAAAATTTACGTATTTCGTTGAAAAGTTATATTTTTTTTATCAAAAATTCGTCTTTTTCGTTCATAATATGTCTTTTCTGGTTAAAAGTTGAACCACTTTATTAGAAATTCATTTTTTTGTAGAATATTTATTATTTCAGTTGAAAATCTATCTCCTTGGTTGATAGTTGGACCCTTTCGTTGAAAATTAATTTTTTTTGTTTGAAAATTCATTTTCTTACTGAAAATTCAACTTTTCCATTTTT
>CAKNWT010329245.1:0-10055 GCA_932066315.1 Andricus coriarius | reverse complement strand
CGACGCCTGAAGAAGTGGTTGATGCGTTCAAAATGCATGTTTCGGAGTGGAAAAAATGTTTCGAAAATTGGTTCAAGCGCATGCAAAAGTGTGTTGAGTTTCAGGGAGAATACTTTGAGAAACAATAAAGCCATTTTCGATGATCAATTATTGTCTTTTCATATTAGGCTCAAAATATAAAAGGCAACCCTCGTACCTTACTCTATTTCCGTGATAAAGTATGCAAACACGCACCTGAGAAACTGCGCAAAACAACTGACAAGCCTATTCATAAAAAAAATTATTCAAATTCGCATTTTTTCATGAAAACTGTTTAAAAAATGAACAGCTTCTTGCAATTTGAAAAATGTGACAGAAAGCTATCTTCGGCAAGACGTTTCTATTTGATTTGACACAAAAATAAGCCCAACCATGAAAAAATGGTCGAAATGTGTTAATTGTGTTAATCTGTTATTTCTGTCATATTTAATACAAAGTCTATGGATATCAAATAGCTAAGTATTGCAAATCACGAAGCAACATATATCGTTCATTAATTTGTTTATAAAACTAATGGTTTCATTAATTAAATGGTTAGTTCTTGTGAAATTATTTTACTTGAGTCGTAAAAAATCAAAATATGAGATGACGGAAAGTATTCTCCATCGGACTCATGATAAATAAATAATTTTTTAACTGAATTTCTTGCAAATTGATACAGCTAGAGGATCTTTGATTTTCACAGAAAATGTATTTCATATTCATTTATATAATATTTTTAATTTAGTTTCTAAGTTGGACTATCTAGCCATGCTCAACCCTCTTAACATTTAATTCCTACATTGTGGAAAATGCTTAAAATTTATCTTTTATTTTAATTTGTATATCTATTTATTGTATGCAAATCCTATACAAATAAAATAATGAGCTAACTGATGTATTTCAGCTGTATTTGTACAGAATAAATTCGGCTATTTATACCAACATTTCGCTACGCGTGGACACTCTCTTTTATCACAGATGTATTACAAGAATCTTTTGTTGGTAGTTTTGGATTAATTGCAGACCAATAAACCACATTTATTAGTATTTGTATTTATTCATGAAAAGTTCCTAGGGCTAGATAGCCCTATAAGGAACAGGTGATACATATTACAATTAAAAAGTGATGGTGATCGATATAACGATTAAAATAAAAAAAATAGGTATTCAACAGAAGTAATGAAGTAAACTAAGATGCATAAGTAGATGTGGTCTATTACCAGTAGTATTGTAAGTATACATACGGAAGTGTACATGCTTAAAAGTAAATACATTCAAGTGCTGGCTTAAATGAGAATTAAACTCAAGGATTACGTGTTACCAATGTGTAATTTCGAGGGTAGGATTTGATATGTTAAATAAGTAAGCAAAAAGGAGTTTTCTAGATTGAAATTGTGAAGGTGCATTTCTAATGCTTATAGGTAGTTTGTTCCAAAGTCGAGCACCACGAATAACAAGAGACCTTTGCATTTTACACGTGCGGTGTGGTTGCATTTTTAGTACTGTTTTCCTTTCACGGAGTCTGGAATGTGTTGGTTGACCTTTGTCAATAAAATGGAAGAGATTAAGAAGATACTGTGGAGCTTCATTACTGAATAGGCTATAAAGCAGGTTACCCATAAAAATTGTCTTCTTTTAGCAACGTTAAGAAGTCCTGCTCTTTCACTATACTGGGTGATATGTTCGCTTTGTGGGATCTTATAGATGAACCAAATGCAAGCATTAAGCGTACGATCAAGCTTCGCATTCAGTTCATCAGTAACATCATCATATACAACACAGCCGTAGTCAAAGAAAGGGAGGATGAGGCTTTTAATTAGAAGGATACGCGTTGGAGTAGGAAGTGATTCTTTATTCCTGTTAAGCTGTTGGAGGACTCTAAAGGTTTTCCTCTAGATATCCGCAACTTGTTCATTCCAAGTAAGAGAGCGATTAAGGATATAGCCTAAATCTTGCACAGAATCCACAAAGGGGATAAGACGGCCATTGATCAAGAGAGGAGGCAAGGTTACAATTTTTGCAAGTGAAGGACGGGAAGAAGGTCCTATGATTATAGCCTTAGTTTTAGCAGGATTAAGTCAGGCTATTCGTCAAGGCCCACTGCACCACCAAATCAATATCCTCCTGTACCTTTTGAAGTAAGCTCTTAAGAGTGGCAATAGGACCGGAAAGGTAAAGCTTAAAGTCGTCAGCATATTTGTGATAGTTGCAATGGCGAAGTTCACTACCAATTTCAGAGGTATAAATATTAAATAAAGTGGGCGCAAGCGTGGATCCCTGAGGGACACCACTCTTGACCTCCCCACAATCAGAACGCTCGCCATTGCTGATTTGTACTCTTTCAGAACGATTACTTAGATAAGATTCAAACCATTTAACAGCCATATTAAAGAGGTGAAGTGATTTAAGCCTAGTCAATAGTAAATTATGGTTAACTGTATCAAACGCCTTAGAAAAGTCAAAAAGGACAACAAAAGTTATTTCCCTTCTATCAATTTCCAGTTTAAGGTCAGAAGTTACTTTAAGTGTAGCTGTAAGAGTACTATGCTTGGCACGAAACCCAGATTGCATTGGGTCCATTCAATTGTTAGTTTCAATATGTGCAGTAAGTTGCAGATGGACAATGCATTCGGAAGGTTTAGACAAGGCGCAGAGAATCATTTTAATTGAGATACCATCAGAACCTTGAGTATTTGGTTTTACCTCTAAGAGTTTTTTAATTAGGGTTTCTTGCGATATGTCAGAGAAGAATAATTTAGTATCATCAAAGGTTGAGGGAATTGCGGACGAGAAAGGAGTGCTGTTTGCAAGGAGTGTGGATTTTGTGGTGAAGGCTGTTAAAAGATCTGCGGGGGGGAAATTGTTATCAGGAGCCAAGTGTTTTGGAGGAATAAGTCCAAGTCTTCTTAAGAGAAACCAGATGTTTTCATTTTTATTTCTGTTTTTAATAGCATTGTAATTATATTGGTTATATGAATCCCTGATTTTGGTTTGAACTAAGTTTCTCAATTTACGAAACTCGGCTTGAATAATACTATTTTTTGTTCTTTTAGCCAATCTACGTTTTTTCTCTCCTTCTTTCATCAAGTCTTTGATATAAGATGTAATCCAAGGAGTGGACTTATTTTTTGCTTTAAGGGTATGAAGAGGAGCAAATTGGTCGAAAGCTAAAGATGAAAAATTTGTTAGACAAATTACCTTTCTATTTATATCCTTTTTAATAAAAATTCTTTTTCAATCATAAGTAGAGAGATCCTCAAGAAATTCGGCTTCATTTATATTTGTGAGATTGCGTATAGACAGAGGAGATATACTAGAGGAGGGATCAAAGGAGAACTGATATTGAATGCTGATAAGGTCGTGGTTTGAGAGGAATGAGATGAAGTGTTGAGTGGAAGAAATTACCTTGTCTAGATCATCAACAATCATCAAGTCAATCCATGTACTAGAATGATCGGTGTGGTGCGTGGTACTATGGGGAACTATATATAATCCGGCGGAGAACACTACTGCTTTTAAATAGTTAGTTAAATTGTTAGTGGCATTAAGATTGGTCTTTAGGTCGCCAGTAAGTATAATATTATTATAATTAGGTATAAGGTCAAAAATGTCAGTCTCAAGTTCGCTACAGGGAGGTTTGTAAACCACACCCACCAACATGCTGTCATGAGAAGAAGATACCTTGATAAAAATGTATTCAGCAATAGGATAATTGGCAGGAGGACTCTTTCCCACCTGTACACCCGTTAAGCTGTCATGAATGTAGAGACGGACCCCGCCCCCTCTTCTTTTCTCTCATCACTATCTCTACGGAAAAGTGTGTAATGATCAAGTGCTACGAGGCTAGATGGAGTGTTAGGCGTAAGCCAGGTCTCAGAGACGGCTGTGATATGATAGGAACAGGACATAAAATGATGTTTAAATTCGTAGTAATGGGCAGGTAAAGATTGAGCGTTAACGTGACAGATATTTAAGGTTTACATTACAACGGTGATAAATAAAGATCAAGTATAGTTAAATATAGAAGTGTCTGAAATAAATTAACCAACAAAATCCAGTTCACATGATTACAGTTGGAAACAGGGAATAAGGCACATAAAAAGGTAAAAATGGAAAAAGCAATAAACATTATAATATTAACATGATAAATATTTAAAATGTCAATTGAAAATGTAAGATGGTTAGTTTTAAGTTGCAAGTTACCTGATAGAAAGGCAGCACATAGTAAAAGATAATAGAAATAGAAATAACATGATCAGTAACCAACAGAGCCCAAATTAGGTAATTACAAATAGGATAAAGTAGAATCCAATAGTTGCTTGAGTGACAGTGTAGATATAAATCTAGGAGAATGTTCAATGGTACTGATGCAATATAGTCATGCTTACTTTGACTTAACATATGTTTCAGAACATAATAAATACAAATACCACAGTTATAATAATAATAACTGAGAAACCTTTGAGTTATTAAATACAAATTTACAATTGAAAAAATTATTATGTAAACTTGATGACTTGGAAATTGTTATAATTGACTAGTTATATTATATTTACCGACATATATACTTAGGATGACACTAGGAAGCAGTCGTTGCTATCTAAGTCCCTCGACGGTCTGCAGATTAGCCAGGTAAATTCGCGGAGATCCATCCTCTCTGCGACAAAAAATTTTTCCACCCGCAGTTCAAAGGTATTTGATTAATTTGTCCCTTCTGAGACCCAGGGCAATGGCGTAGACTTTCCTCTTCGGAGGTGACAGGGCCTCGCGTAGATTAACAGAATATTTATCTTTGCTCGGCCATCCGAGGCTTTCAGTGGAAAAATCTCTGAAAACCTTACGTCTCTCAACAAACTTATCTCGAACTTGTTGACTGCCGAGTTTCGCGACAATGATCGGGGGGTTAGATGATTTTGTGAGTGCAGGAGCCTTTATTATTCTGTAAATTTTTACCACATCTTACTTCATAAAGGGAACGTTAAGAGCCCTAGCTATCGAGTCCATGGTCGTCAAAAGGTATTCATTGGGTTTCATGGGGTAATTGTGAATTTCCAAAGTCGTTTGAAGGGCTGCCTGCTCGCTTAAGTTCAGCGCATGCTCAAGTGTAGCCACTTGTACTTTCCGATTATTGGCATCCTTTTTTATTTTAGTAATGTCTTCTTTTCCCTTTTCTGTGTCAGCTTCGAGTACATGAATTCGATTCGAGTTCTCAGCAATGTTTGCTTTGATCGTCTCAATGGAGGTCAGGAGATTTTCATTAAAAGCTTGCTGCTTATTTTCGAATTCTGTGATCTTTGAGAGAATCTTCTGAGACAAGCACCTCAGGTCCTCCTCTGGAAATGACTTCCTTCCACTCTGGACACACACCCATTGCTCTAAATGATCACTCACAGATATTAAATAGTTCGAAAACAGCAAAAAATCAGTAATTTCGAAAAAAAAACAACTTGCTCGGACGCGCCAGGAACACAAAAAGTCACAACTTGGAAATTTTTATTTAAAACAGAGCAAGAAAAACACGCTAAATTTCAAAACTCCGAAGAGCAGCAAATCGACACGTCCACTCAGACCACCGTTACCAATACGTCGATATTAAATATACATATTAAAATGTACCATGGTACGTGGTTGCTTCATGAGGAATGCAATTTATTTGATACTGAATTTATGCATTCAACCATATTGACTGATTTAATAGTTTTTGTTCGTTTGACATTTATTAAAGAATTAATTGGTTAAAGCACACAACACTAATTTGCATTCGTTTTATTGAATTTTCCTTCTGGTCTCTTATTTGATTACTAATTTAGTTATTAATGTATCAATCACTTTAAATAAATATTACATATATATTCAACACATACCTGACGTCACCTCTTACCACATAGCATATTGATACAAGAATGTAACTACCTTAAAGTGGAACAACAAGAATTATTTACAAGTTTAGTCTATTTTACCTTAATCTATTTTCGTGATAAAGTATGCAAACACGCACCTGAGAAACTGCGCAAAACAACCGTTAGGCCTATTCATACAAAAATGTATTGGAATTCGCATTTTTCAATGAAAATTGTTTAAATAATAAATAGCTTCTCGCAATTTGAAAAATGTGACAGCAAGCTATCGTTGGCAAGACGTTTGTAGTTGATTTGAGAAAAAAGTACGCCTAACCATGAAAAAATGTTCGAAATGTGTTAATTGTGTTAATGTGTTAGTTTCTGCCATATTTGATACAAAATATATGGATATCAAATAGCTAAATATTGGAATTCAAGAAAAAATATATTTCGTTTATTAATTTGTTTATAAAACTAATGGTTTCATCAATTAACTGGTTAGTTTTTGTGAAATTATTTTACTTGAGTCGTAAACAATCAAAGTATGAGATGACAGAAAGTATTCTCTATCAGCCACATGATAAATAAATAACTTTCGAAACTGAATCTCTTGTAAATTGATACAGCTAGAGGATCTTCAATTTTCACAGAAAATGTATTTCATATTCATTTATAACATATTTTTAATTAATTTCTCAGTTGGACTACCTAGCCACGCTTGACCCTACTTAACATTTAATTCCTACATTGTGAAGAATGTTTACAAATAATCTCTCCTTTTAATTTGTATATCAATTTATTGTATGCAAAGACTATAAAAATAAATCTTTTATTGGTAGTTTTGGATTAATTGCAGACCTATAACCCACATTTACATTAATCTGACTAATTCAATATTTTTATAATCTTTGATCTTTAAACTCACTATGAGGAAAGAAATTTTCATGGAATAAATAAGCGCCTGGTGCAAAAAATAAATTTAATTAATTATTTAATCATTATTAATATATTGCAATATTAAACAATAATAATGTTGCGCTAAATAACCCGAAATGGCTTATAACTTGTAGCTGATGTGTTTCTCCGAAAAATTTAATAAATATTTTGTAAATTATATATTATCCTACTGCCGAATTTGTGTTCATTGAAGCCTCGGGTGCTAATTACAGAGAAAGTGTGTTAGTAGGTGTTATTTATAAACCCCCGAATGCCTAGTTCGGACCGAACTTGAATCAGAAATTCTTCCTTCTGTTCCGAACTATAGTAACATAATTCTTACAGGGGACTTCAGCAATAACCTAAATGCTACCAGTAATTACACTAAATACTTAACATCTATTAGGCAAACTTCATGTTTATCCTTCGTTCCACACAATACCATTTATCACACAGACTGATCAAGTGCACGCATTGACCTTACTTTGATCTTGATCTAAAAAAGCTAGACTCCTGCCCCCAACATCCCATAGCATTTCTCTCTAATCACTATCTTATTAATATTGATTGCGAATACACTTGTGATCAGCCATTAAATAAGTCTGAAAATCAAACACGAAATCTTCCTAAGGTGAATGAACTAACCTTTCACGAGCAACTAATTACCTACGATTGGGAAAAGCTCCTTCGCCTGGTGGATATTAATAGCAAAATTAATCTTTTTTGTTCCTATTTAATTTCAGCGTTTGATAAGTTTGCGCCACTACATGTTCCTCAAAAATATAAAAAGTTTGCACCTTGGATTACGACTGCAATTAAAAACCTCATGAAGAAACGCGGTAATACGCGCCGACTAGGTAAAAGAAGAAAAAACCTAGTTGTTCATGCTGAATTTCGCCAACTTAGAAACCTAGTGCTAACAAAAATGAGAGAATCGGTCAATAAATACCAATCTAAGGCTATAAAAACAGAAATAACAACGACAATATTTGGCCATTGTTGAGAAGATTATTCCTTATTCTGCCTAAGCACGAATCAGCTGTTAATCATTTTTCTCCCAATGAAAAACTTAAAGTCTTTTTATCTTCACCGCATTGTGATCACCTATTAACATCTCCTATTGATCCTTCAAGCTTAAGCATCAACGATACTGATTCCTTTTTCAGAAATAATACCTGAGGTTCTTCTGAAGAAGGTAACGGAAATCAAGTCAAATGCCCTTAGATCTGATGGGATCTCCATCAAAAGGATTTACAACTCTTCTGTACAAGTAGGTATTTTTCCGGATGTTTGGAAGAAAGCGATTATTCATCTAATTCCTAAGACGTATTTTATCTCCTTGACAGGTTTTAGGACGATTTCAATTTTATGTGCAATAACAATACCATTGGAAAAGATAGGCCACATGGAGCATACAAAGATCTCGATACTAATAAGTCGACTGATCCTTTGCAATCGGGCTGTCGGGTGAAACACAGCACATTAACGGCTTCCCTATATGTGACCACTTGCTTTGAAATCGCTATTGATAGGAGGGAGATCACGATAGTAGTTGTAATTGCGTCGTTTGAATCATACCTAACAAATCGATCCCTATCTCTTTACTCAATCCCCTTCTCTTTAAGGTATAGTCTTCGGATGTAGGTGCTGAATTTAATTACTGCCAATATCAGAAACACGCGAACAATTTTAAATTGTATCCTTCGAGCCCAATCGCCTTCCTGAAAAGTATGCTGGAATTGGTCCAAGAGCAAATTGGCAAAGTGGTACATTGGGCACAATATTTTGGGCAGGCACTGAATCCAAGCAAGACTAAAGCAAATATTATCGGACCGACTCCCTTCCCATCCTTAGAAACTTTAAAGACCTTCCCTTCACTAAAAGTTAATGACCTTGAGAATAAGTTTGTTGAAGTTGTAAGGGATTTGGGCCATATGCTTAACCGCACTCTCTCCTGGAGTGATCCATTAGTTGGAATTTCGAGAAAGGTTTTCACGGTGTTGCGACAGCTTTTGAAACAAGGAGTCCTTGCCCACAGCTACAAGGATTCTTTTGGTAAAAGCCTAATTCTCCCGTATTTCGATTATGGGAGTATTTGATATGATGACATTGCGGAGAAACTTAATTTGAAACTCGAGCGAGCACTAAATGCATGTATTCGATTCATATATGACTTGCCGAAATATGAATACTGAACACATAACTCCATATCCCTTAAAGTCTGGAATTCTGAATGTAGCCAAGAGAAGACAATTTTTTATGGGCAACTTCTCAATCTTTTGCACAATCAAAAACCACAGTATCTTTTAGATCTATTTGTAATCAGAGATAACAATCAATCCTCTCAGTCTAGGCTTCATGAAAAAATAATGGTCCTCACATCTCCGATGCATAGAAACTGTAAGCTGCAAAGATCATTCACAGTTAGAGGAGCATCTTCAATCCTTCACTTAAAAAAGTATTTTTTGATTATTTGCTTAATTTAGACAATCCTTTACTTGAAATCACTTATTGGTAGTTCGTAAAAATGCTTTATGCGACGTATATGTAACTGTATTCTTTAAAAAGTACTCACAATAGCAACCAAGTTCCTTGTACATTTTACACATAACTTCACTGTATACAATATTATCTAGCTACTACTGTAATATTACTTCGACCAGAGTTTGTACGGGGTGTTAGTCGAAGTTTGCCGGTTTTTCCAATAAAGAAAACACCTAATTCTCAAGCGAATCTCAAAAATTTTGTATTCAAAGTATTGAACATTGGATTATACACATTTTCCCATCTTTCTGCTAATCAGGGATACCATTCCAAAAAAACTTTTCCTCTTTCGAGGCAAACCATTCCAAGAGCCATTTTTCGACTTCTTCAAAATTGGCGAGGCGCTGCTCTGCGAGTGAGTGTACCATCAATGCGACGAGGTGATAGTCGGACGGGATGAGGTCTGGATAGTGCGGCGGGTGCGATAATATTTCCCAATTCAATGCTTTTAATGTGTTCTTGACCACTTTAGCGGTATGAGACGGTGCGTTGTCATGTTGTAGGATAACTTTGCCATGTCTTCGGGCCCATTTCGGCCGTTTTTCGATCAACGCATGATTAAAATTGATAATTTATTGTCGGTAGCGATTCGTATTCACCGTCTCACCAGGTTTTAATAACTCGAAGTACAACACACCACCCTGGTGCCACCAAACACAGAGCATTGTCTTACGGCCAGAGCGATTTGGCCTTGGAGTCGATGGGCCGACCTCA
>CAKNWT010329243.1:0-15180 GCA_932066315.1 Andricus coriarius | reverse complement strand
GGAAGTTTTCTACATTTTCGAACAAAAATATCTGTTACCGAGAAAACCGAAAAAATCTAAAATTTTCAGGATATTTTAATCAGTTTTTAACATAAACACCTTGTGAATTCCGCGTCACTCTTTCGATCCTCCACCAATTAGATTCGTGGAGGTGTCGTAACCGATGTACAATGTTTACACTTCCCTTCTTTCATTCGTAGTTGATTAATCTTATAATTAAATCTATAAACTAAATAAAATGAATGGAATAGACCTCAATACGTATGAAATTAGATATGAGGTTGATGCATAGCAATTTATTTTTCATTTCAAATTCATAAATCTTTTTTGTCTTTTCACAGTAATATCATCACATATGCCGCCCAAAGAAAGGGACTTTCTAACCAATTTTGGGATGACAAGTGAACCTGCGAATCATCAAGGTAACCCTAGTACAAATCAAAATTGATAAGAGTAGTGTTAAATTATAAGTAGTTTCAAACTATTAATAATATATTGAGCTAGAATATATTCTATCCTATAAAATCCCTTTCATCTGCTAAAATTCTTTGAAATTCTCAGAAATCATTGCACATTCCAGAAATCCGAACCCCTAATTTGTAAAGGACCCAGGGACCTATATTGTCCAGCCAGAATCCGGATTCGGAGTGGAACCTTAACAACTTAAAGAATTTAATAGGTCCGGGTCAGACCCAGACCCTTGAGGACCTAAACTCCTTGGGTTCGGACACTGATCCTTAAGAATTTAAAAGGCCCAAAAGTCAAGTGACCCGGATTGGGACCTGGACAATTAAGAATTTAGAAGGATTGGGATCGATCCTGGACAGTTAAGAAATTAAAGGGTTCAACCTGGACCCAAACCATTAAGGATCCCTTTAACCTGGGATCCAACCTAAAAGGTTCGTTGACTTATATTTGTGAAATTTACAAATTAGTTGGTGATCAAATAAGAGAGAAAAAGAAGACAGTAAGAAGGGGCAGAAGTTTTCTGTCTATTCTGAATCTGAACGGGATCGAACTCTTTCGCGCAATCTGAACTTAACTCAATAATTTGAATACCTGCAACTAAGCTTCTCCTTCTTCTCTCTCAAATCAACTTTGTAAATTTTTCAAAACAAATTCAAATAACCTTTTAGGTGGAACTCGATGTCAAAGGGTTCCTCAAGTGTCCGGGAATGGAATGCACCCTTAATTACCTAAATAACTTAAGAATATAAAAGGTCAGGGTAGGACCTGGACCCTTCAGTAATTAGAAGGTCCGGGTTCGGATCTGGACAGTTAAGAATTTAAAACGCCTGTGTCCGGACCCGTAGACTTAAGGTATTAATGAGTCCTTAAGGAATCTTTTTATCTCGGGTCCAACCCAAAAGGTTCTGATCGCTGACATCCTACAAAAATATTAAATTAAACATAATCACTAAAGTTTCCCGCACTTATTTTGAAATGATTTCTCAACCTCTTAGCTCTAACCTCTTACTCTCTTACCACAAAATTAAGAAAAAATCTCAAAGATTCACGAATAATCGAAAACTTGCATTATTAACAATACGATTGTCCACTTTAGGAAAAATGTAATCATCTGATACTTGTTGCAGAGTTGAGTTCGCAGTTTGAAGATTTTCCTAATAGCGAATCTATTCCTGGTCTTTATCGTTCCGGAACTTCTTATTCTCCCGACATACATCATTCTCCTCGAAGGTCTCCTTCTTCTGATGGAGCTCTTCTTCGTTCCAGGTCCAGGTCTCCTTGTGTTGAGCCTACTCTTCCTTCCACGTCCAGGTCTTCCCCTGCCAAGGATTCTTCTTTACGCGTACTTGGATATACACTTGAGCATCTTAGGTGTATTCGGTTTATTCCCAACACGAATCCGAATCGGCGATTTGAAATTCGAAGATACACATTTCCTCGCGATGAACTATTTCTCTTGAAAGAAAAAAATAATTCGTATGGACCCTTGCCAACTGAAGAACAAAGTGTATTATCAACGTCCAATGGTGAGGTCTTCGCCATTATAGTGGGAAGTAATAATAAACTTCGTGGAATTTATGCAAGAACACATGTCTTCGGGTATGATTGTGAAAGACGGGTGAAAATAAACATGCTCACTGGCGCATATGAAAATATGACCCCCGAAGAAATCAAGGAAGCTCCTTTAGGCGAGCGTCACCGAATCTCAAAGATTTTTAAAACAGTGATTGCAGACGACACTCTCCCACAACATTAACTTATTTGAAAGAAAGTTAAAACTGAAATATAATATTGCTTGTGATCCGAAGCAGGATCAGAATATTAAAAGTAACTAATAATTATGTATTGAGGTAGAAATGCAAAATATACTTATTGTTACTAAATGTTCTTACTCGTTGATTAATTCTGAAGAAAATTCTTACACACACAATCCGATGTATCAAGTATGAACGATTATATAGCAAATTAAGATAGCAAATTTGGATAGGATAGTGACATTAACGCGTGTGTCGTTGCCTAACTACAAGTTCAAAATTACTTAATCTTTAACTTGATCTATAAAATTGACAAAAAATCGTCCATTGATTATTGCAACAAATTGTAGAAGAAGAATGTATGCGTCAATATGGAAAAAGTAGTTAAGGACATAATTTTTAATTAAACGTAGATGTTTGCACAGTGCCCTTTTTTCTTCCGCTTTTGGCAAAAGTCGTAATTTTTATTCAGTTTTAATTAAAGAAAGCTCGTTTTTATAAAATATTATTCCAGAAAGTGTTGAATGCAAAAAATGACAGTCTGAAAATATTCAAGAGAAAGTTCCAAATAGCACTCACTTCCTAACAAATACACAAACGATAATATACTATAACAGTAAAGTATATAAGCATATGCTCTCAGTTTGAATAAATATTCTAGGAAAAGAAACAGATTCTTGTTGATTTAGCGTTGTTAAAAATTCGTTCTTTGGGACTTGTGAGAAGTAATAAATAATTACCTAAAAACAGCGAGCCAATATAATGGAAAGCTTATTTAGTGATAACAAGTTAGCTGCTCATTGACTTAGTTAGAATTTTAAAAAAATTTCACTGTTATGGTTAAAGTTGAAATTGGAAATTTTCTTACTCTGAGTTCCACCCCTCTGACTTCTGCTACTCTGAATTCTACTGCTCTAACTTCCCACCCTCTTACTTTTATTTCGCTTTATTCTGTCTGACTTTCTATCCTCTAAGTTTCTCCTCTTTGATTTTCTTTCCTGTGAATTTCTTCCCTTTGACTTTCTTTCTTCTGGTTCTCTTTTGCCTGTATTTCACCCATCTGATTTCTTCCCTTTAACTTGCTAACCTCTGACATCTACCCTTCTGCGCTTCTGACTTTACTCTTTCTGACATTCTACCCTGTAACGTTCTCTCCTTCGAATTTTTTTCTCTGAATTGCTTCCCATTGCTTTTCTTTCCTTTGACGTTCTTCCGCCTGTCTTTCTTCCCTTTGACTTTCTTCCCTCTGAGTTTCTTTCCTCTGACTTTTTCCCTCTAGGTTCTTATCTACTTTCTTCTACCCTTCTGACTTTATTCTTTATGACTTTCTACCCTCTAACCTTCGATACTCTGACTTTCTTTTCTCTATATTTTTCCTTCTGACTTCATCCCCCGGACTTTCTCCTCTCTGATTTTCTTTCCTCTGACTGTCTACCTTCTGACTTCTCCCCTCTACCTATTTCCCTGGAACTTTCTTTTCACTAACTTACTAACCACTGACTTCTACCCCTCTGACTTTTACCTTTCGGAATTCTAACTCTCTGACTTTATTCTTTCTGACTTTCTACTCTTTAACTATCTCCGCTCTAATTTTTTCCCCTCTGCATTTGTTTCCTCTGATTTTCTTCCCTCTGATTTTATTTCCTCTAACTTTCTACCTTCTGAAGTCTCCCCCCATGACTATTTCCCTGGGAAATTCTTCTCTCTTACTTCTTACCACTAACTTCTTCCCCTCTGACCTCTACCTTTATAATTTTTACCCCTTTGACTTTATTCTATCTGAATTTCCACCCTTTGACTTTCTCCCCTCTGACTTTTGTTCATCTACATTTCTTTTTATTGACTTTCGTTCCTATGACTTTCTTCCTTCTGACTTCGTTCCGTCCGTCTTTCTTCCCTCTAACTCTCTTTCCTCCGACTTTCTTCCCTCTGACATCTTCTTCCCGCGGACTTTATTCCCTCTAACTTCCTAACCTCTTTCTTCTACTCTTCTGACTTTATTCTTCATGACCTTCTACCCTCTAACCTTCGGTACTCTAGCTTTCTTTCCTCTTTATTTTTCCCTCTGAATTCATCTCCGGGACCTTGTTCCCTCTGATTTTCTTTCCTCTGACTTTTTACGTTCTGACTTCTCCCCCTGCCTATTTCCCTGGGACTTTTTTCTTACTAACTTCGTAACCACTGACTAGTACCCCTATTTCTTTTACCCTGCTGACTTTATTCTTTCTGACTTCCTACCCTCTAACCTTCGGTATTCTGACTTTCTTTCCTCTTTATTTTTCCCTCTAACTGCATCCCCCGGACTTTCTTTCCCCTGATTTTCTTTCCTCTGACTTTCCTTCTCCTGTCTTTCATCCCTCTAACTCTCCTTCCTCTGACTTTCTTCCCTCTTACTTCTTCCCTTTACCTTTCTTCCCTCTCACTTTCTACCTTCTGACTATTTGCTCCATGACTGTTTCCTCTGACTTTCTTCCCTCTGACTTTCTTCCGTCTGTCTTTCTTCCCTCTTACTTCCTAACCTCTTTCTCCTACTTCTCTGATTTTATTCTTTCTGACTTCCCATCCTCTAACTTTCTCTTATCTGACTTCCCTTTCTCTGAATTTTTCCCTCTTACTTTATCCCCCGGACCTCCATCACCTGACTTTCGTTCCTCTGACCTTCTACCCTCTGACTTCCCCCCAAAACTATTTCCCTCGCACTCTTTTTCCTCTAGCTTCCTAATCTCGGACTTTCGCCAATCTGACTTTTACCTTTCTGACTTATACTCCTCTGACTTCATTCTTTTTGACTCTCTACGCTGTATATTTCTTTCCTCTGACGTTTTGCCTCTGAATTTCTCCCCATTGACTTTCTTACCTCTGACTCTCTTCCCTCTTACTTTTTTCCGCCGTTCTTCCTTCAGACTTCTGCTCTCGGACTTTTTTCATTCTAACTTCCTATCACCCTTCTCCTAACCCTCTAACTTTATTCTTTCTAACTTTCTACCCTCTTCCTTTCTCTCCTCTGACTTTTTCTCTCCTGAATTTCTTCCCTCTGACTTCATTGCCCAGACTTTTTTCCGGAAAAAAAAAGAATAAGATGCTTATTGCCTGAGGTGTAATAATTAATTGAAACTATACGTTGTCTAAGGGTTATCCATTCAGAGACTTTTATTAAACGTGTACTCGTAATTTTATAATGTTGTGTACATAATCAAAATGAATCAGTTTTGAATTGTCCTTGTTGCCAGTATTGATTCCCAAACTTTCACTAAACCTTCCTTGCACCATACTGTTAAAATATCTATTTAAATAAAACAAAAATTCGTTTGAACCTATATATCAAATACAGATTTTGTTTCGTTAATACAAAAATGTCTTTGAGTGCAAATACGAAATGGTTTAAAAATACATCCTGTCCAAAACTCCTTGCGCGTGATTTTTCTTTATAGATTTGGAAGTATCCTTTTTACTTCAAGTTATTCGATCAACTTTAGGTTTTACAGTGCGAGATACGTAATGAAGAAATTTCAAACTTAGATGACTCTAACATTTTCAAGGAAAGTAGATCAAGTTTCGTCATATTACAGCATTAAATGTTGCTTCATGCAACGCTTTAGTTTCTCAATTGCATCCCACTATCAAACTAAGATAACAATTTTTGTCAATGCTAAGATAATGACTAGTATAAAAGTAAATCATATTTAACGCTTTATCAGTGACACCTAAAAAATTCTTCAAAGATCAGTTCTCTCTCTATAGGAAAATGAAGATGTTTATTTGTAGTCTGCTTTTCACTTTTGCAATTTTTCTTCATTCTGTTCGTAAGTAGACAATAACATAATATCAAATCAATATAATCATACCCGTTTCGAAAAATCGTCAATAAAAATACCTATGTTTCTGCTTACAGAATCGGAGAATCGACAGCCACTTAAGCAATTGTTAACATATTGTGTTGATTCCAATGCAAAAACAGGAATATGGTATCTCATAGATAGTGAAAGTC
This sequence comes from Andricus coriarius, assembly GCA_932066315.1. Lineage (NCBI taxonomy): Eukaryota > Metazoa > Arthropoda > Insecta > Hymenoptera > Cynipidae > Andricus > Andricus coriarius. The sequence continues at coordinate 8,970 of CAKNWT010329243.1, read as the reverse complement.
ACATACCTTACGGAGCTCCTTTAAGGGGAACAATTTTCAAATTCTCAACAGGTACCAGTAATTTAAAAACTAAAATATAATCTAGAAGAAACATTAGAGGCTTCTTCCTAAAACGAATATTTTTGTCCTAATTATGAAGGACAATGTCAACAAAAATATCAACGACGGAGGCTACGTATAAAAGGACTGCGTCTACCTTTTCCACAGCCATCACTACCAAATTTTCATAAAGGTGATATAATGTACCGTGATGGAGTTGCTGTTGGAATAGTCGGATCCTGGAAGAACATTTATGATATTCAGCGCGGTAATTAAAAGATAAAACACAATCTAAATAATGTTTTATGCACCAAGGGGGAGAAGTGGGACTTTTTTCGATGAGTGTTTTTGACATGATAAGGTTCTGACAGGGTAGTATTGAATATGGTACGGTAGGATAGGATAGGATATGATAGGATATGTTATGGCGAGATAGAATAGGTTAAGGTACGATAGTATTGAATGGGATATGATTGAGTCGGATATGATAGGATCGAATTGAATAGGATAGGATATAATCGGATAGTATACGTCAGGATAGCAGAGGAAAGGAGAGGATATGATAGGATGGGATGGGATCAAATATCATAAGATGGGATAGGATATGATGAGATAAGGTAGCGTAGGCTAAAGTTCTGTAGGATGAAAGAAAATCCGGTATAATTTTTTTTTATATATGATCGGCGGGACAGGGTAGGATAGGATATGGTTGGCGAGGATAGGAAATCATAGTGCATGGTAAGATCGGATATTCTACAGTGGGATAGAATAGGATAGGTTAGGATAGGATTGGATTGAATATGATCGAGTTCGATAGGATATGATCGAGTGGGATATGATTGTATAGGATATAATCGGATATGATACGCTAGAAGATGAGGATAGCGAAGAGGATATGATAGGATGAGGTCGGATAGGATAGTTTAGTATTGGATAAGATAGGATAGGGTAGAATAGGACAGGATAGTATAGTATAGTATAGTATACTGTAGTGTGGTTTGGTGTGGTGTGGTGTGGTGTAGGATAGGGCAGGATAGGATAAGATACCATAGGATCGAATGAGATAGGATCATATAGGATATATTATGTATACTATCTTGTGAATCATTGGAAATTGAATGTTTATTGGCAAAAGCCCTTTTAATTTGACATCCAACATATAAAGACTTGTTTAAAAAAGGGCCCAATGATTTTTTTAATTTACGGATTACAAAATTCGGGAGGCATCCCAAAAAAATATTCACAAGATAAACTTGGATGGCTAAACAATTTTCAGTCAAAATTTTGCTCAAATCTTGAGTTCCTAATTAATTATTTTTTTAAATATCTAAATCAATTAATGATTACATTTTTCTTACTGGAGCAGGTGAACCGCATGGAATCTCTCCTATTGATGGTGATACATTGGTACTCAGTGAACGTCGTAGGCTAGTAGGTGCATCTGCAATTCCTCAAACAGCGGATGATTAAAAAATTTTAACACAATCTGCAACTAATAATTATAAAATATTTTGCTTTGGCGAATTTTCTGCGTTGTGTTGCATCCTAATAAAAATGCTTGTGTTGAAGATATGTACATGGTAAAATTTAATTTGTTCATTCTCTGAAATAAAAATAAATAAAAAATTTTAACATCTTAAAAATCTTGCATTAAGCCGAATTTCCTTAAATTCTATATTATTCTTTTGAATTTAATAGTATTTTCTTGAACTATTTAGAATACTCTCTAATCATGTAGGATTCTCATAAATTATATAGAATTATCTTTAATTTATCAATATTCTCTTAAGTTCGGCAGAATTCTCTTAAATTCAGTTCAATTTTAGTGAATGAAGAATTCCCTTGAATTCAGCAGAATTTTTTTCAAATTAGCAGGATTCTCTTGAGCGTATCCATTTAAACCTAACTGCTTCCAAATAAGAAACTCAGGGCCGATTCCGCCATCTCTGATTAAATCAATGGTTAACTAATCATGATTATCTTTTAACCACCAACTTAATCATGAATAACTTGCGAAACGTTTCACCATGAATTTGTACACTCTGGTTGGCTAGTCTCTGCGTATTTATGCTGCAAAGGCGATTCTGATTGAGTGAATCACGAAATTTGTGTTCGCGCGCCATCTTTTGCGCGCCAAACCAAATAGGCCTCTGACGTCACAAACTACTAATTGTTTACTTGCTTTGCCCTTCAACTCAACCTTGAGGTAATGTTGAGTTCGGTTAAATGCTGGTTAAGTCGCTAACCGGCTGAAAATGGTGGATTAAGTTGAACAGCGATTAGGCTACTTTGATCATGGTTTAAAATATGGTGAAATGCAATGCACTGATTGAATAAAGTTAATGAAGGATTAAAATTTCACGACGGTTGGTCGAATCGGCTGGAAAAGGCTGGAAAAGGATGAGGCTGCTTCCAGAGCCGTCGACGCAGAGGTCAAGAAATGCCTTAGGGAGGTAAAGTACCAACCCTTCCGTACATTTTGTGAGTCAATGAACCTGGCAGGAGGATCATGTAAACAGCGCTTTATCTTTGGAAGACTTCTCCACCGCTCTGTCAACTAGAAAGACTGAGTCGGTCCGGGGATTGGATGGGATCACATGTAGGATTAGCCATCGGCTCCCTAATTCAGCTTTTCACTTTGTGCATAACCTTTCTAACGCCATGTACATGAGTTCATCCTTACCTGAGTCCTGGAGAGACGCGCTGGTTCACTTTATTCATAAGTCGGATTCTAAGAAATTCCGTCCAATTTATCTCACATCCAACTTTTGTAAATTATTTGAGAGACTGACGCAGAAACGGTCAGGCCCTCTAGATGAACACAACGACTGGATGTTTAGATTTAGAAAGGGAAGATCTTCTTTGGATTCCCTCGCCTATGTTGTCACTGATGTGTTGGCGGGCTTTGGGATGCAAAGGTCGACTCTAGCCTTTGCCCTGAAATTAAAGGGCGCATTTAATGCTGTCCTCCCAGAGGAATTGATCAGAGAGCTAAAGGACTTGAATGTCCTGAGAAGAATTATTAATTTTGTCTTCTTCCTGGTCACTAGAAGGAATCTTTACTCGCATCTAAAGGTAGGCATCCTAAAGCTTGTAGCGTTGAGGCTCCCTAAGAGGGAGTTTTCTCCCTCATAATTTTTAACATTGCTTCAAGCCGCCTGGCAACATATCTTCCATAAGGAGCTGTGGTCATCATATACGCGAATGACCTTCTCTTGCATGTCACCGTTGATGACATCCTAGAGGGTGAGCGTTCGTTGACTCTAGCGGTGAATTTGCTCTTCCTATTGCAAACATCCATTCGCCTCTCTCTATCGAACTCAAAATATCAGCTATGCGTATTCATTAGATCGAGAGTTGACGGAGAGAGGAAGGATATGTTACTGAATTTTGAGGGCATGATCGTGGTACGCCAGCCTGTTTTAAAACACCCGGGTACGCTGAAGGAATAAGGGCCATTAACATTCTTCGTGTTAAATCTAGGGTCACTTGGGTTGCATATCCTTCCTTCCTTTTTACTGTCCACAAGGGTTGTGTTAGGAGCGTTCTTGGGGTAAGGTGCACCCCTGTTCGACAAAGCGAGTAACATCGCCTTCAAAATGCTTGGTCGAGTCCAAGACGCTTCTCTGCTGGCGGCGGCCTTGGGTGTATGAGTTTTACCCCCATCTCGGTGCTGCTTTGGGAGGCAGCTACAGAGGTTCCGCTTTCACTCAAAAGATCACTACTTTCAAAGAGGTTCATCCTTACAAACTTTTGCCGGAATACTGATTCTCTGGTAAGAATGTTTACAGCACTAGCTGCAAAAGCGGATGGTAAAGGTATTCTGTTGAATCCTGAACATGTCGGATTAATAACGGCCTATAATTCTGTCTCGGCCTTCTCCTCTGTGCGCGAAACGACAACCAGACCTACCTACTTCGATTAGGAGTGGGCCGATCTTCTGTCTGATATTGAAATAAACTTGGATTCCTGTACGTATCTTAGGAACTCGATGGGTATTCGAGCGGAGTTTGAAGAATTAGCGGGAAAAGGATACCCGAGATCGAAAAGGATCTTCTCTGATGACTCGCTGGACCCGGTTGCGGCACTGACCAGGTGTGGCTTCTATGTACCCTCAAGAAGCTAAATATGCAAATAATCACATTTTAATAAACAATTATGACTTCAACTACTTTTCGTTATTTACAAATAGGTTTTCATTCTAAGATTGGTTACAATATTCAATTAGCCATTTTTTGTTAATATTATAAATCGAGTTAAAGATTAAGTGATTTTCATATTGTTGTCTTGTTATACTTGATGAAAAAGACTGGTCAATATTAATCCCTATTCATTCAAAGAGTATGTTGGCTGAATGCATGTTATCAAAAATGGATTCAGAACAATTTGTAGACTTTTTACCTGAATTTTTTTTTAAATAACATGCAGATGCCTCACGTATTCAAAACGTTTTAGAGGTTTCACATACATAAACAAATCAAATTTGCTTTTGACACAATTTTGACAATTTACTTAAGAAATAGTCACTATCCGCCAGACTTTTGACGGTCACCTAGTACATCCTTAAGGGGAGCAAATATGTTTTTTTAAATTTGAGATATATTCGTTAATGTTCGGTCTGTCGGATTCTGCGTGTAAAGTTTTTCTTCAGAATTCTTCAAAGAAAAAATATGTGCAAATACTTTTTTATTTCATCCTCTATACCTAATTTTCAGCTACTTTTAACATTTTGATCATTTTTGGATCAAAAACAATATTATGTTTGAATTTGTATATTTCTTTTAAATAAGTTATTGGTGTGGAAGAAAGTCGTTTACAAATACTTTTTGGAAAAATTTTGATATTCGAAACCGCATGCCTAAGGGACATTCCTTAACTTCTTCTGTAGTCATATCTTCAGTCGCGCCACTGAACATGTTTACTTTTACCCGTTTGTTGAACTGATATTCTAAGTGATTTCTCATTTCATATATTCCACGAAGTATTCCATTACTCTCCACTATTGCAAAGATTTCACCATTTGACGTTGATAGTACACTCTGTTCTTCGGTTGGTATGGGCCCAAAAGCATGATTTTTCCCTCTCAAAAGAAATGGTTTATCGCGAGGAAAAGTGTATCTTCGAACTTCGAATCGCCGGTTCGAATTCGTGTTAGGGATAAACCGAATATACCTAAGACTTTCAAGTGTATATCCAAGTACGCGTATAGAAAAATCCCTGGCAGATGGAGACCTGGAACTGGAATGAAGAAGAGGTTCAGCAGGAGGAGGAGACCTTCGAGGGGAATTACGTCTGTTTGAAGTGTACGAAGCTCCGGAATGAGAAGCACCAAGAACAAAAGAGCCATTAGATGAAGATTCGAACTGCGAACTCAACTCTGCAACAAGAAACAGAATATTGCATTTTTCTTAAAGTCCAGTCTGCAGGAGAAAAATTATTTCAAGGCGCTTGCTAAAGTATTTAGTTATGATTCTTTTTTATTGTATAGTTCAAGAGATTATTAATGGCTAGAAAACTGTTTATATTTTAACACTTCTGTTATCAATTTTTATTTACGCTAGGAATACCTTGATGATTCGCAGGTTCACTTGTCATCCCAAAATTTGCCAGAAAGTCTCTTTCTCTGGGCGGCACACTTGATGATATTTCTGTGAAAAGACAAACAAGATCTAAAGACATAAAAATAGTAAAAGCATAATTCGATTATTCCATATTATTTCGCATAATTCGGTTACGTTAAAATTGTCAAAGATGTTATAAATTGATTTAAATATCCTGCAAATTCCGAATTTTTTCCTTTTTCCATAAGTAGTTTCTCCCTACTGTAAAGAATATTGAAAAGTGAGGCGCCTGAGCTTTCAGAACCCCACTCTACAACCCGATTCGTGGAAGGTGTATTTCAACAGGCAGGAAGTCAGACAAAATGGGAGGGGTTGGTTTCTAATTATTGGTCTACCCAAATTTCTAATCAGAGCCATTGAGGCCCTGGATTACCGACCCTATCTAAGGGCGGGTAGGACTACATTTCGGGAGATCCATCTGATCTCCATAGGGAGAACAGAAGCGTCCGAAGACGCCCTGAATTAGCCTATCAGTTGCTGAGACGGGAATCTCCATGATGCAGATAATTTCGATAACAGCAGAGGATTCAATCGCAGAGGAAGAGATTTAATTGAATTCCTAGCGGGCAGTGAGCTGGAGGCTCTAAATCGGGGTGATACCTCCACATTCCAGATTAAAAACAGGATTAAAGTTCTTGATTTGACTCTATGCTCGGAAGCACAAAGGAGCAAAATAGGGGGTTGGAGAACCTCCGATGAGTAGTCTCTCTCGGACGACAAATACATCTTGTTCCGTTTATCCCTATAATAACTGGCGGGTTCAAGGATTCGAAGCCTCAGGGATACACTTTAAGACTCAATTAAAGAGGAACTTAAAGGCAGGTTCGTGGAAAACCCAACAAGCTACGGTACCATAGATGAGTTAGAGCATGGTGCGGATTTTCCGCGAAGGGGTCTGACTACGTCGTATGAGAAAAATGGCCCTAAAAATAAAATTAGGTGTAAAAAAGGAGTAGGATTCTGGAGCACCCCACTGCAAAAACTCCATAAAAAGACTAGAGCGTTGTGCAGCAAGGCAAACAAAACTAAGTTCCCTTCAGACTGGGACATCTATAAGACAGTCCAGCATGAATACAATAAAAATATCAGAACTTATAAACAGGAAGATCGGAGGGGCTTCTGTGAGATAACAGAGAACATTCCGGAAACAGTGAGACTCCACAAGATCCTGGAAAAAAATCTGGAAGCTCGATCGATAATGGTGAGTTTTTCAAAGACGAGGAAGCAATGCTGAATCAACTGATGGAAGTCCACTTCCCGGGGTTTCAGCGAACTCAAATCGACAGAGAGGTAGAAGGCTGGGGCCAATACAGGAAGAAGGCCGACTGGAATTTTGTCGTCAAGGTCTTTGGTATCAAGAAGATGGTGTAGGTAGCTGGAACCTTTTTCCCCTTTCAAAAATCAGGGGTGAATAGCGTCTATACTGTGCTCTTACAAAAGGGCATGGAGTGCGCCACCTCCCATTCACGAAACTACTTGGGGCAGGTATTGCCCTAAAACACGTGTCATCGGCATGAAGGGATGCAGAGTGGCTTTTATTCCCAAACCTGAAAAGGATGGCTACACAGCTACTAAAGATTTCCAGCCAATCAGCTTGACGTCCTTCATGCTGAAGACGCTAGAGAGGCTGGTCGAGAGATTTATCAGGGACGAGGTGCTAATATCCTCCCCGCTGCACAGAGGATAGCACCCGTTTCTAGCAGGCTGCTTGGTAGAAAATGCGCTTCATGCTGTCGTAGCAAAATTGGAGCACAAGCTGGAACAGAAAGGGAATGCTGTGGGCCCCTTTTTGGATATAGAAGGTGTATTAAGCAATACCCCTCCAGGAGACATATCTCGAGAGGCTTCAAGGTGTGGTGTGCCCTTCTAGCTAGAAAACTGGAAAGAAAGCATACTACGCCGAAGGCAAAGGTCTATCCAAGGGAATAGTGCCGCGGAAATGCCCATAGGGAGGTGTCCTGTGACCCCTTATATTGTGCATTGTAGGATATGGTCTCCTTCGTAGGCTAAATGCGTCAGGGGGCTCATCTGAAAACGTTGGTTGTGCTTACAAGGTGGGCGATGCGCATCGTAGAGCTCTGGTGCGACAGCTCAGGGCTCTCGGTGAAACCGGAAGAGACCAGTTTGGTAATTTTCTCGATTAAATACAAAAGGCAAAAATTTGACGCCCCTGCATTTTGTGGTAAGAGGCTGAGGACCTTAGAATCGGTTAAATATCTAGGAGTAATCCTAGAGAGCAAAGTATACTGAGCAAAGCAACTTGAAAATCAATGAAGGAAGTTTCTCATGACATTTTGGATGAGCGTGAAACTTAAAATGATGCAGGACAGGCTACGACGATTGCAAATGATATTTTCCAGGGGTATTCCGGGAGCAATGACTACTACTCCAACAGCGGCAATATGATTCGTGCGCTGTCAGAAATTCTTGCGATAACTGCCAGAATGGCTCACGCAATGGGATGTCCATTGATATGTTGACAGGCTTTGGAAAGGGAAGGTCTACTCTACCCTTGGTTCTAAACTTAAAGGGCACATGTAATGCTCTCCGCCCAGAGGGATTGATGAGAGGGCTGAAGAACTTGAATGTCCCAAGAAGACTTACTATTTTTTTACTAAACGACATTAACTGCAGTTGGGAAACCAGACATAACATCAGAGCTGATTTGGTCATGCCAAAAAGCAATAAAACAACTTGCAGAAAAGAACAACGTGGCTCACATATGGGTTCCTGGCCACATCTAAATAAAGATCAACGAAAAGGTGGACCAGTTGGCAAAAGGCGGAGCAGCAAGTGAATACAAAGGACGGGATCGATCCTGGGTCTAGCGTCTTGCTGCATCGAGATGGCCATCAAAAGCTGGATGCAGATGAATCACCAGGAGTACTGGGAACAAACCCAGGGTTGCCAACAGGCGAAAACCATCCTGGGCAATACGTACAGGATAGACAGAGCAAGATAAATCCTTTATTTAAGCGAAAAAGACATAAGGACAGTGGTTCAGATGCATACAGGGCATAACCACCTGACCCATCCCATGCAAATGATTGGGTGCAAGCAGGCAAGATGTACCGTCATCTTTTGATGACGTTTGAGGAAAAACTCAAAAAAAAAACTCAAGAAAAACTCAAATGCTCAGTTCAGCAGATCAATTAGCTTGAACTGATCTCGTATCGAAACCTTTGTCATGTTTCTTTGCGAAATTTGCAAGTTCTGAGAGTCAACTATTGGAGCTAACAACTTCGCAAAACCGGGAATGTATAAAGAAACGCAAAGAAACGTGACAAAGGTTTCGATACGAGATCAGTTC
>CAKNWT010329242.1:0-10962 GCA_932066315.1 Andricus coriarius | reverse complement strand
GTGGATTACCTGATATTACAAATGGGTTACCTGAGATTACAAGTGGATTACCCATGATTACGAGCAGATTACTCGGGAATGCAAGTGGATGAAATGTGATTACAGGTGGATTGCTTGGAATTACAACTGGATTACTCCAAATTGTCTTGGATTACTTAGGATTACAAGTGCATTAGTCGGATTAGTTGAATTAGTTGAATAGTTGATTAGTTGCAGATTACATGGATTACGACGGATTAGCGGGATTACGATTATACGTGGATTACCTAGAATTACAAGCGGATCATCAGCGATGGCATGTGGATTATATAGAATTGCAAGTGGATCAGTCCGGATTGCAAGTGGATTACTCGGATTTCAAGTGGATTACGAGTAGATATTATGAGGATTACTCTAGATGAGTCGAATTACTTAGGTCAATCTAGATTACAAATGAATAAATATGAATTACACGTGGATTACCTAAGATTGAGCTTAGATTTTCTGAAATTACAAGTGGATTACTCCGGTAGGCAAGTGGGTTACCTGAGATTAGTGGTGGATTACCTAGGATTATACGTGGTTTACCTGGGATTAAAAGTGGGTTACCTGAGATTATAAGTGGATTACCCACGATTACAAGTGGATTATCTAGGATTAAAAGTGGGTTACCTAGGATTATACGTGGTTTACCTAGAATTACAAGTGTATTATCAGGGATTACATTTGGATGATCCAGAATTGCAAGTGGATTATCTATAATTGCAAGTGGATTACTCGGATTGCAAGTGGATTAAAAGTGGAGATTACGTAGATTACTCTAGATCAGTCGAATGACTTAGATCAATCTAAATTACAAATCAATAAATCTGAATTACACGTGGATTACCTAAGATTGAACGTGGATTATTTGAAATTACAAGTCGATTTTTCCGGAATGCAAGTGGGTTACCTGGGACTACAAGTGTATTACTCTAGATTATCACGAATTACCCGGGATTGCAAGTGGGTTACCTGAGATTACAAGGGGAGTACCCAGGATTACAAGTGGATTACCTGGGATTAAAAGTGGGTTACCTGAGATTATAAGTGGATTACCCACGATTACAAGTGGATTATCTAGGATTAAAAGTGGGTTACCTACGATCACAAGTGGATTACCTAGGATTACAAGTGGATTACCCAGGATCACAAGTGGGTTACCAAGGATCACAAGTGGATTACTTGGGATTGCAAGTGGGTTATTTGAGATTACAAGTGGCTTACCTTAGATTACAAGTGGGTTACTTAGGATTGCAAGTGAATTTCCTAGGATTACAAGTGTAATAGCTAGGATTACTAGTGGATTATCTTGGACTACAAGTGGGTTACCTGAGATTATAAGTGGATTGCCTAGGATTACAGGCGGATTATCTAGGATTAAAAGTGGGTTACCTAGGATGACAAGTGGGTTACCTGAGATTATAAGTTAATTACCTAGGATTACAAGTGGATTATCTAGAGTTAAAAGTGGATTGCCTAGCATGTCAAGTGGGTTACCTGAGATTACAAGTGGGTCACCTGAGATTATAAGTGGATTACCCACGATTACAAGTGGATTATCTAGGATTAAAAGTGGGTTACCTACGATCACAAGTGGATTACCTAGGATTACAAGTGGATTACCCAGGATTACAATTGGATTACCTAGGATTACAATTAGATTACTTGACATTACAAGTGGATTACCTGACATTACAAGTGGATTACCTAAGATTACAAGTGGAATACCCAGCATTACCAAGGATTACACAGGATTACTCTGTCTACCCTGGATTACCAGTTCAGATAAACAAGCGGCTCCGCGGATTACCAGAGTTGTTTCCCCCTCAATCTCGTCCAAAAAAAAACGAAAGTGATGGAAAGTTCCCGAAAAAATCTCACTCCTGAAAATAATCTCTCTTCAAGGTTGGGCCTCTACGACCAAGTGTTTTACGACGATGGATTTTCATAAATCATTTTATATTTCACTGGCTGAGAAAGTTGATAAATAAACCATGGACTTGATACGTCATCTTGAGGTCGATTTAAAATCGTCGCGTGCGTTAAGGGCGAATTTCCGCTAGGGGATTCCAGAACATGTTTGCAACATGCCTGGCACCTTGCCAAGGAGGTTGGGAAGAGCGTAACAATCTGCTTGAAAGTTCGTGTGAGACTGTTGATACTCTTAATCATCGGCACCTGTCGTGCCTTCAGACTAATGGGTCTGGAAGAAAAGAATTTTTATTTTTTTTATTTACAACCCCAGCTAGACGCATTAGAATAAAAGAAGAACTGGGAAATCGAGATCTGTGGACAGCTCGTGCGTCTTGCGTTTCTAATATTCTATTCGCATTCGTATTTCCGTTTCATTGATGCTATCTGATGCCAGCCTATCCTCCTTCACAACTATTATTTAATACTTTGAATTGTATATTTTTAAATGGTAAATTCTTTATTAATGTATACACTACTTCTGGTAAGAAAGTGTGTATTGAAAATTGGATTTTTTTCGGAAATTCATTTATTCAATTATTTGTTTTATTTATTAAAAAAAAAACTTTTTATATCATATCTTGGGAATATTAAACGAATATGACCTCTGACAGTAGCTTCTTTTCTTTGACAACTTTTCTTGTCATTTTTGTGTTTGAACATTTTTTTTATCTAGCCTTGAAGACTATGTTTAACATTTCAGCACTTTCTGCTGATAAAAATACATCAGAAACAGATTCAAGATGATCAAAGATAGAAAATTAGGTAGACAACAGAAGTGAAAAATGTTCGTGTTTGACTTTTAATAAATTAATTTTTATCAGCAGATAGTGATTCCTTATTCTCATAAATTTGCTCAACTTAAATGCGAACTGGATTAAGAGAACCTAATAATAAATCCAATTATTTGTTGTTAAAAGTTATTTCTTTTGTTAATAGTCTACTATTAATTTATTTTCTTTCTATACGGAAAAATCCAAAGAAAAATCAACTATTTTTTAGAAGATTCGTCTTTTTAGTTTAAAAATTCAATCATTTTTGTTGAAATTTTGGTTCTTTCTTGGCTGCAAACTTTTTTGTTGTTTTGTGAAAAAACCAACTATTTTGTTGATGATTCGTCTTTTCGACTTGAAAATTCAATGATTTGATTGAAATTTTTGTTCTTTCTTGACTGAAATATTTTTGTTGTTGTTGAAAAACTAACTATTTTGTGGAAAATTCGTATTTTTTAGATAAATTAAACTATTTATAATATAAAAGAAAAATATTCTTGGTTGAAATATGATCTATTATATTTCTTGGTGAGAATTGAACTTTCACGGTTGAAAAATTAATTATTTTGTTGACAAATCAACAGTTTTGCTAAAAATTCACCCTTTTTGGTTGAAATTCAAGATTTTTGTAGAAATTTCGCCTTTTTTGCATAAAAATTAATTTTTTCGTTGAAGATTCATCATTTTAGTTGAAAATGCATTGCTTTGGTTAAAAATGTAAATTTTTTTGAAAATTCGTCTTTTTGGTTAAAATTTCAACTCTTCTTAGGAAAGTTTGTCTTTTTGGCTTAAAGATTCAACAATGTGGTTGAAAAATCCACTATTTTGTCAAAAAGACGTATTCTTTCACATGAATTCAACTATTTTTTCTTTAAAATGTAAATATATTCTTCGTATAAAATATTAACTATTAAATTTTTCGTTGAGAATTCATCTTTCATGGTTAAAAATTTTTTTAGTTGGTTGAAAATTTAATTATTTTCTTGAAAAATCAACTATTTGTTGAAAATTCTTCCTTTTTGGTTGAAAATCAACTGTTTTGTAGAAATTTCGTCTTTTTTGCATACGAATTCATTTTTTGGTTGAAGATTCATAATTTTAGTTGAAAATTCATTTTTTTGGTTGAAAGTGTAACCATTTTTTGAAAATTCATCTTTTTGGTTGAAAGTTCAACTCTTCTTTAAAATTTGTTTTCCTTTTGGCTTGAAAATGTATTTTTTTAGTTGAAGATTCATTATTTTAGTTAAAAATTTATCTCCTTGCTTGAAAATTTGAGGGTTGAAAATACAACTCTTTTTAGAAAATTCGTCTTTTATGCCTTGAAAATTCGAAAAATTGGTTGACAAATCAACTTTTTTTTTGAAAAGACGTATTTTTTAATGAAGTGGACTGTTTTTTATTTTAGATTGAAATATTTTTTGGTTAAAATATCCAATTTTACATTTTTCTTCGAGAGTTCATCTTTTTTTGGCTGAAAATTAAACTATTTGGTTAAAAATTGAAATACTTTGTTAAAAAAATATTGTATCGTTTAAAGAATCATCATTTTAGTTGAAAATTCTTTTTTTCGTAGATAATTAATATTATTGTTTCAAAATGCATCTTTTTGGTAGAGAATTCAACTTTAAGCGTTTAAAATTGAATTTTATATAGTATAAATATTAATTCCATTAAAAAAATGTATTCCTCTTTTTTATTTTCTTGACAAATTTCCTTATTTTCTATTATTTCCTTATTTATTTTTCAATCATTATCGATTTCTTCGCTGTCGACGATGTCCTTCAAATCTAAAAATTTATCAAAATAAATCGTTTAGGAAATATTTGAAATTGGTATCATTAAGAAAAATCTCTTTCAAAGCGTCTTGTTTTCTAATTTCTTGAATTTCTGTTTATGATTATTAAAAAATTAATCGACACTTTATGAAAAAGTGAGAAAAAAGGGACCATTAGGTCAAAATTGTCGATTTTATGTGTTTTGGCAGATTTTTTAAATTAAGTTTGAAAAAAAATAGTTTTTAATTAAAACATTAATGGCAGAAAGCAACATTTATTTTCATTTAAAAAGTTGTGAATTTGAGACTCTCGCCTAGGAAGGGCCGCAGTGCGCGAGTACTCTGTCGAGTATATTGCGCAATATGATGCATTCAAATTGGAAACTGTTGATACAGCCCTGACTATTGACGTTTCGATTCCCCCGATTTAGTAACAAGGCTATTTGTAGGCAACCCCCGACACTGTTACTAAACCGGGAGTTCGGTCTATTTGAAATAATTTGATTCCTTGTCAATGCTTCTCTTATGAGGCTATCTCTACTGTCTACCACAACTCAGAAACTCGATTCACTCTATTTCTGAATTAAATTACCATTGAAATCACCGTCCGCATTTTGAGAGTACTTTTTGATAAAAATCACTCGCCTAAATATAAAATATTTTACGATCCTAAAAAAGTCGTTCCTTTATGCTTATGTACTTCTTTGCATTTATAATACTACAAGATTCGTCCCGGTTCTTATAATCCTGTTTATTAATAATATAGAGTGGTCCTCTATACAATATTTTCAATTGAACATGAATTTATTTTTTATGAAATTATTTTTACCTAACTCAAGTTAATCAGTATGGTAATAACAATTTTTTGAATTGTATTTTTTCAACTTATATTTAGACATTTGACTTTTATTTCTTGAGATACGAAAAATGCTCAGAAAGTAAAGTTGTTCCTCTTTAAAAGATTTACAAAAGTTTCTTCATCACTTTTCTTCCTGAAGTAAGTTTAGATTTTAGAAAAAAATTATTTCTGTACTAAATACTAAGGTGTACATTTATTTTGTGTTTCAGGTACGTATATAACTCATTCAGTGAATTATTTTATTTCAAAATAGAATTTGATGATCATCTTGGTATGTAAAAACTGGCATTAAACAATTAATAAGAGTTCAACATAATATTTCGCGTTGTAGACATACTTTAGTTGGGTGCGAAGTGTAAGACCCTCTGGAATAAATACTGTAATATTGTAAAATCATGAGTTTATTTATTGAATTGAACATAATACATGATATTTAGATTAAGGTCTATCTAAATTTACAAGACATCCCGTGCATATAAATTACAGACACTAATGAGATTTTCTCAGGATCTTATGCATATATGATATGATATATAGGATATGATGCACCTAGGATTTTTCAGGAAATAAATGGGATTGCCTTATCTGCTGGCACTGTTACATATATGTGGTTGTTGAGTCGGAAATTTTCGTTCGCACTTTGATGCCTATGCTTCGATACTGATAGATATCCTTGGAATATCTTATGAATAATCAGAATTTCTGCATAGCTGGATATCTCTCTCAAAATACCCGGGAGAACCAGGGACCCTTTTTGGATGCTTTAGGAAATAAATAGGGTTGCCTGTCGACATTCTTTTTGTACGGTTCGTATCGTAAAACTGCCTTATACACCTTGTCGTGTGGCACTGCTACATATATGCAGTTGGCGGGTAAGAAAAAGTCTGTTTGCTGTGATACATTGAACACTTGGAAAGAGTCTGCTGAATAATATTCGGCTTCATCCATAATGTCTATATGAATCTGAACGTTCCTTGGAGTATGACGAGCAGGATCATGTGCGAAAATTCTATGTATCCCGTTGAAATGATTTTCAAATTGATGGTTCGTGCCGAAAAATTCATAGGGCATTCGTATATAATATAACAATAAATCAGGATGTGCTGCGTTATGTTGCAACCACCAGGGTGTGTCAAATGTTTCTCTGATACGTCCATCAGCAGTACATCCATCATGCATTGTTAGAACAATATGGTTTGGAGGGAAATTACTGGGATCATCGGGAACTACTCCATCTGCACCTAATTTTATAAGAAAAAATTGATATTTATGACAAACACTGGTAAAAAAATGAACTATGGATTCATGAAATTAAAAATATTTCTTTGGAAGCTGGAAGCTTTGTTTAAAGTGAGCATATGTTGAGATACTACTTTGTTACTAAATCACATAGTTTTTTAAATAAAATATATTATAATTAATGCTACTACATAGAAAAGAACATCCTTGTACAGAAATCAATTTTCGTCGATTCAACATTATATCTCTGATGCTAAGACACGTTTCAGGCCTCTATTACACTACATGCGTTATCTTCTAAAATTCAGCAAACACAAAGCTATAAAAATATGTGGAGACTGTTAAGATCCCTCAAACGTAAAAAAATTGGCATCCATAAAGATATTAAAATTACGAAAATAGGAATTTATTCAAACATATATCTTAACGCGCAGAACCGAGGCGATTACTAATCGATTCCAAATTTATTATGCTTTTCAGGATCCTTTATGCAATACTGTTCCATATATATCTGTTTGGTATTTTCATAATTTTGTTTATCAAAATTCTGATTCGATAATATATATTAGGCACTGCCTAATAATAAGGAATTTTCTCTAATTCTAACCCTGAAGAAGCTGGAAATGGGTTAGTCTTACGGTAAATTCTGTAATAGTAGTCAATTCGAACATATTACAAGAAATTGACGCCTCATAAGATATAATGTTGTATCAACCAAAATACTTTAATTTTAAAGTTAGACAAGAACTAACAATATTGTGTAAACTCTTAAGTTAACATGTTTGAGAACATATATCGCATATTTAGCATGCATAATTTTAATATTATATTACACTTACGTTTGAAATGCAGGAAATTCACAAAAGCAAGGAATAAAATTGCAGTAGAAATCCTCATTTTTTCTAAGTAGTATAAGTTACAGAGAAAAGAAATATAATTTTTCACGAAGTTCGTCAAAGAACTGACGCGATAAATGACTGCTATATATACTTTTATCTCCTCTATAAAATAATAAAGCTTTATTTATTCTTTAATATGGATCGAGTGGAATAATGAAGATTGTTGATCTCACATATTAATCTGCTAAATGTATTAACCATAAAATTTTCAGAATTATTAAAAATTACAGAGTTTAAGTTTGCTTGACAGAGGCAGTAAAAAGAAAGAGTAAACTAATTGTCTTTATCTTTTAATTTGTGATGGCGTTTATTATATTCATCGGCCGATCGTTCTTATCATTCAACAGCTGACAGATAATGGTCTATAAAAAGAAATTTCCTGACTTTTCTAATTGTCCAATCTTTAATCACGAAAAACATCATTAAGACATAGAACATTTTATTTTTTAGTACACATACATTCTAAGACCTTCAATTTCAACCATCTTCGAAAGAAATCGGACAAATGAAAAAGCTTTCAGCATAGTCGCCTAAAACAAACTTTCCTTATTTTTCAATTTTTTATAATAGGCAAACATTAGTATGGCATAGAAAATTATATCTTTTATTTGACATCTATATGCCAGGATCTTTGATTTGAGCCACCTCCGAGGAAAATCGGATAATTTGAGAAAAAGGCGCTCGCTA
Organism: Andricus coriarius; assembly: GCA_932066315.1. Taxonomy (NCBI): domain Eukaryota; kingdom Metazoa; phylum Arthropoda; class Insecta; order Hymenoptera; family Cynipidae; genus Andricus; species Andricus coriarius. Next base: position 2,739 of record CAKNWT010329242.1, on the reverse strand, counting down.
TTAATATATATATATATATATATATATGTTAATTTATGATAAATAAGATGAACTTATATATATATATATATGTGCTAATGTATGATACATAAAGGTGAAGTCCATGTCAACTGATCGCGGAAATTTTCGTGTCGGAATGGGGTTTGGTTGTAATTCAGGATATATGATTGCTTAGTGGTGAATAAAAATCCCACCAAATATTTTTCGAAAATTCAGAAAAATGGCGGAGATATGGGACTTTGAGTTTTAGGACACTTTTTGTTTTAAATTACGTATCTTGTGTTCCAATTGATCAATTTAACTGTTCGATGTCGGAATTCACTTGTTTTAAGATACATTTCAAAATAACAACGTTTGATTTTTTTTTCTTTCGAAATACTATTTTTTAAGCAAACGACCCTAAATTATCCTGTAATTATGGTTTAATAATTGTTCAAACAAACGTATTTAACAAATTAGCTCATTGGCTATGTTTCAAGATATACATTTAATTTTTTCAACATAATTAACTTCAAATCACTTAATTTTAACCGTTGTTAGTACTCTTTGGCAATGACTAACAATTATTTTCATTATCAAGAATTTTATAAATAAAGTTTTCTCGTCATATTATCTTATAAACTAAAAACCCATTTTTTTATGTTGGAGTCAACTGCCAATGACTCATTAATTGCCGTTACATTTCGTCAATTGATGATAATTTTATTATATGTCATTGTTTACCAAAAATTAGCTATCATTAACATTATAATGATTATTAAAGCAAGTAACGTTTGCACTCAAATAATAATAATCATCAATATTAAAGCAAATAATCACTTGATACAAGGAATCATGCACGTTTCACGAGCTTCTCTGATAATAAAAAATAATAATTTGTTTACTACATAACAAATTATTTATTAATTTTCATTAATCCAACTCAAAAACCCCTTTTGTCTATAGATTGTAAAAATTTATTTGAACTTAAGTGACCAAACATTGCTAATCCCCACAAAATTATTTGCATGCACTTATTTGTTTATAAGAAATTCGACAACTGTTTGAACTTCTACAGTTCTACTGAAAATCATTTCTAAATTATCGTGTCATTGATTCTGGATCTTTTTGGATAAATCTGAATATTTTATAACGAACGGTACTCTTGAATAGTCAAAAATTTTGGTTATTGTCATTTGGGTTGGAATTGAAAAACGAAATCTTACCTAACTTTTAGGTCAGATTTTTTAGATAGTAATATAAAGACTTATTTTCAGTATATGCAATTACTACTTTAAACTTTACACAAAAATCGCAAAACATTCCCAATACCTGGAAGATTCTGGAAATTTCAGTGAATTGCTGTTAAGGTCAGGAAATTTTTTTTAGCGTGCCCAATGTTTTTTTTTAAATTTTAATATAAAATTATATAACAATGTTTTTTATTCGTGAAAGTAACTTCATATTATTGGTATTATAATACTTATTTATATCAAACTTCTTAATATTTCCACTGATCATGACTATATGAAAATCCTTGACGCACGGTTACAGTTGACTGTTAAAAAAAGAACGTTATTCATGATGAGATCATTTATTTATCGAATTAAAATTACATAATTTATAGATTAAGATACATCTACATTTAGAGGACCTCCATTGAATATAAATCAGACACTAATTAGACATTCTCAGGAGATCAGGGTTGGGATATTATACCATATTATATTATTATATTATTATAATCAATAATTAAATTATTGATATATTTCTATATCATCTAATATATTATATTATATTGGGGGTATTATACGCGTATATTACTATGTATAATACGTCCATAGTTTTCTACCTTAGGCAACGTATTATACGTCTGCGAATCAAAACATGTAGGCCTTTAGGGTGCATAGGTCGCATCATTATAACATAACCTATATTCACCTATAATATAATTATTCTTTGAATTATTCACTATGAAAAATTCTATATATGGAATTAATAATTATTTAGATACCTGTAACTTTATAGTCCATTTAAATTACAAAATATAAATTTAAATGCAGAAAGTTACCGGTTTCCAAAGAATTCGTTATATGTATATAACATGCATTTTTTATAATAAATAATTATATTATAGGTGAATATATGTTTTTCTGTCCATTTAATTCTCGAAATGCAAATCCATCCATAGGATGACACTATATTACGTAGTGCTCCCCATTACTACGTCATATACGTCGAAAACTGTAGAAAACCCAGTAAGTTACGTTCCAAGATAACGCACATGCTAAATTGCACATGCACTTAACCTCACTTTTTAAATTGATGTCTTGGGACGCAACTTACTGTTTTCAACGTATATTACGTAGAAAACGTATCACCAGCCCTCGGTGAGCTGAACAATAGAATGTGGTGACTTTCCACGTTTCGGGGGTGCAGTAGCCACTAGACTGGTCAGCCTGCGGCTTCTCTTTTTCTTACTGAAATTTTGTTGCTGCAATGGTGCCCTATACAACCCAAAATTTGGCACTGCTACATACATATAGTCGGCAGCTAGGAACACGCTTGATTGCTCTCGTAATTGTATTAAAAGTTGCTGTGTTAAAACTTCGAAAGGGCTAGCGATATAATATTCGCTGATTCTCGTCAATAAGTGCATCTGAGCTGACTCTGGAATATGTCGATTTTGATTATGTACGTGAAGGGGTTGTAGGTTTTCGAAAACACCTACAAATGCGTGCTCTCGCGTTCGTATAAAAA
>CAKNWT010329237.1:0-14100 GCA_932066315.1 Andricus coriarius | reverse complement strand
TTTTGGTAGAAAATTAATCTTCTTAGTTGTAAATTCATCCTATCTGGTTAAAAGGGAGACATTTTCGTTAAAAATTAATATGTTATAGTTAAAGATTTAATTAGTTTGTAGAAGATTCGTCTTTTTAGGTTTAAGTCATCTTATTTTCAAAAAATAATTTTAATGTTTTTGTGGCTGGAATTTCAAATATCACATTTTTCGTTGAGGATTCATATTTTTTTGTTGAAAATTAAACATTAAAAACTCTTTGGTTAAAAATGCAACCGATTCAACTATTTTTTTGAAAATTAAACGATTTTGTTGAAAATTCAATTGTTTTCTTGAAAATTCAACTATATTGTTAAAGTTATTTTTATTTGTAGAAAATGTAACGGGTTTTTCGAAAATTTGTACTTTTTGATCAATAATTAATATTTTATGGTAAAGAAGTCATCTTTCATGGTTGAAATTTCATCTTTCTTGGTTAAAAATTAACTTTGTTTTCTTAGAAAAAATAATTTTGTAAACGGAAAATTGAACTATCCCATGTTTTGTTGGAAAATGATCTTTTTTTAGTTAAAAAGTAATTTATTTTATTGCAAATTCATCTCTTCAGTTGAAAATTTAACTGTTTTGTCAAAAATTCATTTATCTTGGTTGAAAATTAATGGGTTTTTTTCACTGAAAGTTGAACTATTTCATTTTTGGTGAAAAATTGATATTTTTTATTGAGAATTGATGTTTTTTAGTTAAAATTTTAACTATAATGATTAAAAAAGTCGTGCATGTTGTTGCAAAATTCGTTTTTTTTTGGTAGAAACTTAATCTTTTTGTTGGAAGATTCAGATTTTTGGTTAAAACTAAAACTGGTTCAAAATTAATCTGTTTTAATTGAGGATTTAAGTAGCTTTTCGAAAATTCGTCTTTTCTTATTGAAATCAACTGTTTTTGATGAAAAATCAAAATCTTTTGTGGTTGAAATATCAACTGTCAAATGTTTCGTTGAATATTAATATTTCTTGTTTGGAAATTGAATTACTTGGTTGAAAGATGAGCTGCTTTGTTGAAAATTAATTTTTATTGTTGCAGATTCATCTATTTGTTTGAAAATTGGAGTATTTTGGTGAAGCAATATCATTTTTGTTGATAATTCCTGTATCGATTTGAAAATTCGACTTTTGATAGAAAATATAACGGATTCGTTGAAAATTCGTCATTTTTAGAACAAATAATTTTCTAATCAAAAAATTTAACTATTCCATGTTCGGATGAACTTTTTAGTTCTTTTCTAGTTGAGAAGTCATTCATTTTGCTAAAAATTCGTCTTTCTTAGTAGATAATTCATTTTCTTGGTTGAAAATTAATCATTTTTGTTGATGATTCCTGTGTTGTTAAAAATGCGTCTTTTGGTAAGGAACTAATATTTTTTGTTGTATATTGAACTTTTCAGTTTAAGCTTTCAACTTTTTGGTTGAAAATTCGTCTTTTTAGGTTGAAAATTTCTCTAAGTTGTTAAAGTTATCTTTCTTGACCGAAAATTCAACGGTTTTGTTAAAAATTTCTCCTTTTGGATTGGTTTAATTAATCTGTTGAAAATTAAACTGTTTTCTAAATGATTAGACTTTTTAGTTTAAAAACTTAACTCTATTGTTGAACATTCTTCTTTTTGAGTTGAAAATTTCATCTCTTTTTATATAAAATATTCTTTGGTTACAAATTCAACTACTTTGTTCGAAATCCAACTATTTTCTACTAGAAACCTTAAGAATTTGAAGCGTTTGATATTGAATTCTATATGTTATCTACATTTATTTTATTGAAAAGACTTTATTCCTCTATTAATCCCGTATTTTCGTGAAAGATTACCATTGTTTCCGTATTCTGAGTGCATTTTTGGGCTCTGAAGTTTGAATATGATATTCAAAAAAAAAATCGTTGCATTCGATTAAAATAATGTCTTCTGATATAAAAGACATGCTTCAACTAAAAATTCGAATCATACAAAAGTTATATACCACTAGCTGTAATTTTTTCAGGTTTTTCCTCTGCTCTGTTGTAATGTGTCATTTTGAACATTTATGCACCTTGAGACACGGTTGTAGGTTTTAAAAATGTATGCGAAATTATGCAAAATTATATCAGGGAAGAAGTTAGATTCTTTATGCATTTGAAAATTCCTTGCAAGTACGAAGATTGTACACGAGTGAAGTATCCATTGCGATAAGTAGATTCAGTACCTCTGCCAGCTTATCCACCTCTCTTACTTCTTCCACGCTATAACGAATAACGTTAATGGAGAAGGAACTGGAGAAGGATATACTCCATTACCGTGCTGTGAAACTTTCGGAATTCTCTCTGCGATATTTACGCGGTGAACCCGGCGTTATCTTTTACCCAGTGCCCAGAGATCAGATCGGGGTGACGGGGCTCCGATCCGAACTTTTGGCGCATTGAACCGAGTTCGTAACCTTTCCTTTCTAGTCACTTTTTCTTTTTCTTTTTCTTTCCCTTACCTTTGCAAAAGCTAGCTCACAAATTATTGGTGGGACGAATTTCATTAATTTTGTAAATTAACCCATCTTACTCGAAAGAAAATTAACAACATTCCGTAAATTACTTCCTTTAACACGGCGGGCTTGGATTGAGATCAACCCAAAAGAGCTTGCACCTCTCGTTTTTCTTCTGCTATCAGTTCACTGATGTCTCACGATTGTTTTGAGGTAAAAAAAACATACCTGGAGAAATTCTTAAATAAACTTATTAGATCTACAAGTAAAATTCGGTGCCTTTCCTTTTATGTCTTGTAACTTTTGATAAAACTTGAATTTTTTGTTGTCCTGAGGTACTTTATAAAGGGCGAACCTTAAGGGCATGTAACAGACTGTCACGTGACCTATTCTTTCAAACAAACTTACTCATAAATTAGAAGTCGAATGGATTTTCTATACAAGACACACTTCCGGCTTTCTTGCCTTTATGTCTGTCTGGTATGGAAAATTCATTCGAATTATTAGTTTATGAGTAAGTTCGTTTAAAAGAATAGGTCACGTGACAGTCTAGTACATGCCCTTAAACTTCAAAACACAATCAAATAGGTAGACAGCCCTGCGGACTTTATCTAAAAAATCATTCCTGTGCACAATTGCGTCCGACAAGGAGTATTTGAGATAATGCATTCTTTTTTCATGCAAATTCAAAAATCACCGCTGTAAAATCTCTGGAACCACTTTTTACACGTTTTATGTGTTTCCGGAGCTTCTTCTAAGGACGACGAAATCATTTCGGTCACCACAGTTTCATTTTTTTTTTTGGAACGCAAAAAAATGCAGTGTCTCAAATGTTCCTTGTTGAACACCATTGTAATCACAAATGATTTTTAAGGTAAGGTCCGCAAGGCCGCCACCTATTATATTGTCATTTATAGCTTAAGGTTCGTCCTTTAAAACTACCTTGAGGCGGCAAAAAATTCCAGCTTGACCAATAAGAGTTACAAGACATCAAAGTGAAGGCACAGAATTAATTTGTAAACCTGATAATTTTTATTTTTTATTTTCACGTTATGATGTATATTTTGTGGAAATAACTCCAAAGTGGTGCTCTAGTAGGTTAAACTCTGTAATTTAGCATAGGGGAGATCGGGGAAAGTCCGGCACTTTTTTCATTTGATTTTTCAATAATAAAATTTGGGTTTTCTGCATAACAAAATATATGAAGTGAGAGGATATAGTCTTAGCTACAAAACCTTTCTTTTATCGCAAACTAGTTTTTTTTGGAAGGCGGTTTTTTGGGAGAATAGGCTGAAAAGTAGAATACAATGCCAGAACGTCGAGAAAAACGTGTGTTCATTTTTATGTTCGCAATATAACCTCAATCGCTCACACTTTTCTCTGAGGCCGCTTGAGCATAAAGGTTCGTTTACACAAAAATTGGCGGGCTTTTTGAACTAATACTTTCCGAGAAACGCCAGGGTGCCGGCTTTGCCCCAGTAACCAACAAAGTTTAAATTTTTCAGGCGAACGAAATAACATTCTCTAAAATCGAAATCACCACTTCAAGATAAAGCGAAAGTTCACTCCAGAGCTGAAGTGTTTCTGAATTGAGTCTGACAAGGTATGATCAGAAAAAATTATCCAGTTCGGAGAAATAGAATCTGGAAGTTTACAATCTCAAAGTGACAGGAACCTAAAACTGGAACAGGCTAGGTTGTGGATCACAGTAAAAAGTGCAATTTTCAGTCTGAACAAAAAATAAAAACTCACTTCCGAGATATAATGGGTTTCTAACTTGGGAGAATATGAGTTCGAATCGAAAAAGTTGACCAATTCTGAGTAAATCATTAAAAAATATGGAGGTTCAAATTTCACGGGGTTTGAAAATCGTTTTTGGATAGCAACTAAAAATCTATTTTCCATTTTCAAAAAATAATAATAAAACCTTGCTCTCGAGATACAAGGTGGCTGAATATAAATAAAATGGTTTTTCATACAAAAAAATTATACTGTTCCGGGAAAATAAAGATTTAGTGTTACGGTATCGCACTATAACAAGCAATTCTTCGCTGAAAGGTCTATAAAATAGAAGAAAGGTAATGTTAATTGGAAAAAACCTTATAAAAGTTGCTTTTTGTAAAAAACGAAGATTTAAGATTTCAGGTTGGAATTTAATTGGTACTTTAGTGCTGAAAAAATGGCAAATAATTTTATTTGCGGACTTTTTCTTTGAAAAAAATAAGCAGTTTATTATTTTGCTGTATTTAAAAACTTTAAGGAAGAGAAAAATGGTCAAATAGGTTAAAAAAAAAGGTAAAAAATGAGGCAATTAAAAAAGAAGAAGAAGATTGAAGACAAGTACCGAGATTCCGTTATCTGGTTTTGAATTACGAATCTTTTTATTACTTTATTAAAAGTGAGATTTCGAATAAATCCTTTTAACACAACATGTAATTGATTTTTTAAAGAATTTCGTATGCAAAAAGCCCATTTTCGCCAAAAAATTTGGTTATCTAGTTTTGTCCTGCAACCCTCCAAATATGTTTGGACATCCGGGACACATTAAAATTTTGGAAAAATTGTCAAAAATTGCAAATTTTCTCAGTTTTTTGGGTTTTGTAACCACGAGCAAAAACCCTTATAGTTTTGGTCGGTGTCCATCCATCCATCTGTCGTATTTTTCCAAGGAGGGGAAGTGAGGGGAAATGATGGGAGGGTAGAGGAGAAGATAAGGGAAATGTGGTGATGGCAAATGAGGGGAGGCGAAGTAGGAGAAGCAAGTGATAGGGAAGTAAAGGGAAATTCGTGAAGGATATAAGGGAAGTGAGGGAAAATTAGGAGTGGGGAAGTTAGGGTAGGGAAAGTAGGGAAAATGAAGGGAAATCAGGGTTCGGGGAGTAGTAGATAATAAGGGAGGTGAAGTAGGGGAAGTGAGAGGAAATAAGGGAAGGGAAAGTAAGGGCACTGATGATAAATAAGGTTGTGGGCAGGGGAGTTCAGGATAGGAAAAGTAGGGAAATGAAGAGAAATTAGGGGTGGGAAATTAGGTGAACTAAAAATAAATGAAGGGAGGGTAACTAGGTGAAGTAGGGGAAATATGACAAAAAAAATTATAGAAAATAAGTGGGAAGTAGGGGGTTGTAGGGGAAGTAAGTGAAAATGAGGGGAGGGAAAGTAGGCAAAGTGAGTTTAGGTGAGGGGTAGCATGGAAAATTATTAGAAATAAGGGTGAGTATGGGAGCGAAATTAGGGGAAGAGGAGTGTTAGATGAGAAAGCGAGGAAAGGGGGAAGTAGTGGAGGAAGAACTTGAAGGAATGGGGGGGGGGTCAAGAGTTTGGTAAAAGGAGGGGAATGTAGGTGGGATAGGGGAGTAGGGGAGGCAAGCTACGAGAGGTGGACGTTAGACCGACGAGACCATTTTTTGTAGGCGTGCAGCTCCTACTTTGTATCATTTTTTTAAACATTTCTCCACTTCAGAAAATGCTACTGTTAATTTGTTTTAATGAGAACTGGAGTGCATTAAAGAAGTTATAATTTTCTGAAAAATTGGTCAAAAAATATTTTAGATTTTGAGGAATAAAATTTTTACTGTACACTGTAGACAAAAATATGCAGGATATGGGTTAAAGCACATTTAATTACAAGACATCTAAAATATAAAATCTTATATGGCCGATAACATCCAAAGTTATAGCGTGTTGCAAAATAACGACTTTTATGAAGGTTCGTTAAGAACTAAGTTGGTTTTAAAATATCGTGTTTCTACTGCAATTTGCGTTTAAGGTTGTTGTTGTCATAATCAAAGTACTTCGAACAACTTATAAATCTGAAAATCTTTAATAATTCCTGATTTTTATCCATAAAAATCGAAGGCATCAACTTTTAAAAGAGAACTCATTTTTAGGGGTAAATTTGAGAGACTATTCAATTTTTCAGATTTGTATGTTATTTTATGTACTTTTATTATCATAGGAAACACTTTTAACGAAAATTTCACGTATGAGAGATATGAAATTTTATTTCTGCTAGATTTTTTATTAATTAAGTCTGCGTTAACTAATATTCGGATTATTTTTGTCTAGTAAAATGAAAATATGCCATTTCAAAAAAAAAAAATTTTTTATCAATTTTTCAGAAGAATATAAATTCCAAAGGCTGTACCTCCTAAACTATATGAGATAAATAATAATTTTTTTTCAAAATTCTAATGGGCCCAGATTTCGGAAGATGTTGAACGTTCAGCCGCTTTTTTTATGCCAAAATATAGAGTTTAAGCTACAAAGACACCACTTTGGATTAATTTCTATAAAAATATACATAATAACCAGAAAATGAAAATAAAAAATTAAGTTTATTCAACAATGCCTCCAACAATTTTTTTGTTTGGTCTCAAAATAATCAAGAAGCATCACTGAAATGAGTTCAGAAGACTTTTTTGAAGTATAATAAAAAAATCTTGAGATCATCTTAAGTTATTTGAAGTCTCATGAAGTCGCCGAAATATGCTGAAGTGCTCAAAGTATCCTGAAGTGACTGAAGTATCATAGTCATTTAAAAATCCTGCAGTTGGTTAATTTATTGAAAATATCCTGTAATAATATGAAATTATTGAAGATTCCTTAAAACGCTGACATATCGTGAATTATCCTAAATTCACTTAAATGTATACTGAAGTCACTGATGTCACTTAAGTATCCTAAAGTTATTGATGTATCCTGAAGTAACTGAAGCATTCTCAAGTCAGTTTTCTTTTTGAAAACACCTTGAAATAATGTGAAATTAGTGAAGTCTTTTGAAAACGATCAAATATCCTGAAGCTCCTGAACTATTCTATAGTCACTGAAGTATCATTAAGTCACTGCTGTATCCTAAAGTAACTGAAGCGTCCTGAAGTTAGTTGACTTCTTTAACATAACCTGAAATAATCCAAAATTACATAAGTTTCCGAAAGACGCTGAAATATCCTGAAGTTTCTGAAATATCATAAAGTCACTGAAGCACCCTTAATTCAGTTGACTTCTTGATAATATCATAAAATAATCTAAAATTAATAAAGTCTCCTGAAAACGCTGAAAGATCTTGAAGTTTATGAAGTATTCTAAAGTTACTAAAGTATGCTGAAGTCAACTAATGTGAAAATCATTGAAGTTTCCTGAAATCATCTGAAATCTCAAATTTTAATGTATTACAATTTTTGTTAAAAATTTTAATGTATAAACAAATGTAATGAAATCATTAAATTTCAAAAACTCTTAAGTTTTCCGTAAAAAAATCTAACAATGTTATTAACTTTAACTTTCCTCTATCAGTAATGCATTAGCACTTATGTAAACGAGCCAAACGTTTTAGGTATTGAGGGTACTGAAAATAGGAAATTTGGGGCGTTTCAATGGTCCTTCAGCCAACCCCCCCGGTTGCATTGTCGGTGTAACAAATAGTCGACCTAATTTTCGTTTGATTAGCTTTCAAAATTGGTTTTATTCCGCATTAGCAGTAATCGAAAATCCTAGGGGATTTAGAAAATAGGAAACTCATTAATATCAACAAGATATGCGATGGAATTCATCTCTCTTTTTTACATTTCTGCATTTTTTTACATCCTTTATCTCCAATTTTATGTTTAAAAAAGGGATCCTTAGCTTCAGCTGTGCTGCTAAAAGGGTACATTGTAACATATATAATGCATTTTCTCGAAAATTACAGATTCTGTGCCCGTCTCTCTCGTGGATTTTATTTCGCGTTCGTAGGTGAAGTTTATTTATTTACTTAAGGAGTAATATTGGATAGGCTTATCTTCAAACCAATGCTTTTAAATCCTAAAAGCTCTAATTGAAGAGAATATGAATTATTATTACATTTGAAAAACAATGATTGAGTGGAAAAATTTATTAGTTTGTCGTGAATGTACGACGCATTCGTTACGAAACGTCACAGCAGATGCTTCGTAATTATTTAGCTAATTTTCCTCTTTCCCGAGGGTGTGCAGCTGGTGCAATGTAATAGAACTGGACTTCCTGCAATACAAGGGTGGCAAAAGTGATACACATGAGCAACCAGAGTTGTACAAACTTTCAAGGAGATGAAAGGATGAGATAAAAACAGAAAAATGGATATTAGGAGAGGAAAAATCTTTCAGATTTAAAATTTACGTGCTATTTTAAGTAAAATTTAGAAATCAAACCACTGATCGTCTCCTGAAACATTTTTGAAGAACAGCTTGTACTTATTTAAAACAATATTTAGCGAAACCAATGAAAATTGTTTAACACAAATTTGTTGCATTATATACAAAAACGGAAAATATAAAAAGAGAAAATACAGAACAAGAGAAATATTATTATTTATAATAATAATCGTCGAATTCATTAATTCACTTTTTCCACGTTGAACCTATGTTTATCACTTCCAACCAAAAAATAATCTGACAGGCAATGAGTTTGAAATGTTCACATTAGAACATTATTAATTTCAAAATGATTCGATTTCGAATGCCTAGTTCTCGCATTGTTTCATTTTTAAGACAAATTTTTTTCACATATTAATTTGGAAAGGAGCTTAGTAATTATCTGGAAACCAAATAAACTCGCTTCAAAATAAAAATATAAATTCCAAAGAAGCTGTAGCTATAGTCATAATTATTTGAAGGGTTGCTCTACAGAACTAGCTAACCGACAAAATCGGAATTTTTAAGGAGAGAAAAAAATATTCTGTAAAATCGACATTACCATTTAAAGACAAAACAAAAGTCCACCCCTCAATTGAATTGTTTCTGTATTAATGCCAAGAAAGTGTGACTAGAAAAAGTTTCCAATTCCAAGGAATATAATGTGGAAGTTGACAATCTCAAATCGCTATAAAAAATGCAATTTGTAGTTTAAGAAAAAATAGAAACTAGCTTCCGAGATATTGTGTTGCTCAATTGAAAAAATATGAATTTGTTCAGAAAAAATTAACCGATTCCGAGTAAATCATTCCAGAATTTGGAGGTTAAAATTTCATGAGTCTTGAAAATCGTCTTTAGTTAACAATTATGAATCTAATTTCTAATTAAGAAAATAAAATGAAAATTTGCTCCTGATATATGGGGTTACTTAATAGGAATACAAAAAATTGTAAAAAAAAATTATTCTGTTCCGAGAACATAAAGACTTGGTGTGACGGTATCGCACTAACAGACGATTTTACCTCAATGAAAAATGTAATAGTTGATATTTCGAAAACAAAACAACCAAATTATCAACAACATAATTTGATTTTTACCAAAATAGTGGACTTCTCAACGAAATAGTTGAATTTTTAATATACAAAATGAATATTCAACCAAGAAGATTAATTTTCTACCAAAAAAAGACAAATTCTCAACCAGATATGCGTTTCAACTAATGTAATGAATTTTCCGACCTAAATAATGAATTTTCAAAAAATGAAGGATTTCATTGAAGAGAAAAATTTTTTACCCAAATTGTTAAACTTTTAAGCCAAATGACAAATTTTATGCAAACAGTAACATTTTTAACACGAAAAAAGGAATTTTCAACAAAAAAGTTCATTTTTAACCAAACAGTTGTATGTTTTACCCCAAAAGGAGAAATTTCAAACCAATGATATTAGTTTCCTTTCAAAAAAGACAATTTAGAACAAACAAAGATTTTTCGGGTAAAAAAGAAAAAAGGGTTTATAAATATTGTTGAACTTTCAAGTCAAAAAATGAATTTTCTGTAAAACAGTTGAATTTTCAACCCGAAAATAAGAATTTTCAATAAAAATGATAATCTTTAACCAAATAGTTGTATTTTTCAACAAAGAAGAGGAAATTTCAAACCAATAAGATTAGTTTCCTACCAAAAAAGACGAATGTGCAATTAACAAAGATCAATGTTTAACCAAAAATGGAAATTTACATATTCATTTGAAACCCCTAATTTCAAACCAGAAAAGAAAACGAATTCTCAACAAAAGAGATGAATTTTCAACCAAAAATTAAATAGTTACTGGAATTTATCAGGAAAAAATTATAAGGAATTGTACAGTAATAAAGTTTTGGAATCAGACCGATTCCCTCGTCAGATTCGCTCATACATTTCGCAAAATTTCATCATCGAAAAGGTTGAGAAATATTAAACGAAAGGCTCTGAATTTTGTTAAGAATTCTAATTTTTTTAAATAAATGGGATGTGTATGACGCAGAAGTATATTAAAATTGAATATTAATTAATTATCCTAAATTTAAAAATTTATAAGAGTTAAGTTAAAAACTTGCTTTTAATAATTAATATAATTTATCAATATTGATTAATTCATTCAATTCAAAAAATGAGCAGTCATAATAATATTCAGAATGTTTCGTTAAATATTTCTTAACTTTTTCGACAGTTAAATTCTGCGAAATGTGAAAGACAATCTGATGAGGGAATCGGTCCGATTTCAAAACATTATTACTGTACAATTCTGAATAATTAGTCTGGAAGAAGTCGAAAAAATAAGTTTTTTCCTTATAAATTCCAATTTGGCGTTTCCCAGACGTTAAATTAAGAATATTTACATACCGAAGTTCTTTTCATGTAATAATTATATTTTCAGTTAAAATAATTAATTTTTAACAAATTGATAAATTTTCAAGGAAATAATAAATTTTTTAACTAAAACTACAATTGTCAGGCAAAAACAACTGAAAAAATGGAAATAGAAATACAAGGCAAATAAATTACTAACAAGAATAGTATATCATGAACGGTCTATAAAAAGAATAACAGTATCTATTACTTTATGAATAAACGATGACAATTTCAAGGAATATCTTTCTGATGGATAGGCAAGAAATTGAGTGAATTTGTTTTTATTGTACTTTGGTAATGAAAAAATGTCAAATAGTATTATTTAAAGGCTTATTCTTTGGAAAAGAAGTATTATATTATTTTACTGTATTTAAAAACTTTTAGAGAGAGGAATATGGCCAGGAAAGGTTACCAAGCAGAAAAAAGGAATAAAAATATGTACGCAAAAAAGGTTTTATTACAATTTTTTTTTTTTGAATGTAGTAATTAGCAGTATTGAGTCTTATTGACTTATATATGATGAAAGAGAACCTTAATTTTAGCTGTTTTTCCACTGATGATCGCTAGGGACCTGTATCTCATTTTTTCGCAGGGTGTTAAGATTCAAATTTGAATCACATGAATATATTTTCATGATCGAGATACCTCGAAGTATCTGAATTTAAAGTTCCATATCAATCAGCTACCCTGTGTTCTGTTGAGAAACAGTCAAAGTCGAAAAAAGGAACTTGATTCTATATGATTGATTACTGAAATAAAGGGATACAATTTTATGATATTTACCGAAAGGCACAATCTTTTTCATTTCTTGACATTCAGTTTTGATTGATAAATTCAAGAAAATGTCCTAAAAGCTCGAAAACTTATCTAAACCCGTGAAATAATTTATATATTTTATTCGAAAAATGTTCGATTTGGAAAAGTAAGGTACCGATGGAATCCTTGGGATGTTTAGTTTGACGTAGAGGTGCGCCTTTTTCTATTCTGATGAAAAAACAGCAAATAACTGTGCCCGCATGCAGGAGCCCACGATATGGGACAGAATCCACCAAAAGTGGCGAAAATTCGATTTTACGTTGAATTTGTCTGAAACTTGGTATAAGGGGATTTTCAAGGTCGCTGATTTCGAATTTGACGTCAAAAATTACACATTTAAAATGTCGGATCCAATATGACGAACAAAATTGCAAGATTTCATACCTGAAACTTGTTGTATGGGGGTATTTGAGGCCGCTGATTTTGAATTAGGTGTCAAACATTACAAAAAAAGTGTAAAATAAAATAAAAAAGTGGGTTCTCCAAAGGTCTGTAACCTCTCTGCAGCAGACCCTGGAAACTGCATTCACATTAAATTTTGCAGGCTAATGACAAGCGTATTTATAAAATAATGAACAAATTCATTGATCTATAAATCATTTTTACGTTAAATTCGAAATCAACGACAAAAAAAACCGCCTTATACCGAATTTCAGACAAATATATAAGTGTTTGCAATTTTGCCCGCTATATTGGATCCGGAATTTTGAAGGCATTTTAAATTTCTAATTTTTAAAGTCAAATTCAAAATCAGCGATCCCGAAAACCTCCTTATATTAGGCTTTAGACTGATTCGACGTAAAATTGAATTTTTGCCACTTGGTAGTTCCTGGTCCATAGGGCATTGCGATAAGTAAAGAAAATAAATAGGCTAAACGCGATAATTATATTATTATTAACTTCAGAAAACAACAAGCATAATAAACTATAAAATAATATGAGTTATTTAGTTTTTATTTGCCAATATTTTTATATCTACACTCAACTTCCGATATAAGGACCACCGATTTATGTTTGGTGAGGACCAAGGCCAGTGCGCGCCATCCCCGAAAATACCAGAAGCATTTGTCAACACTAGTTTTAACTAGTCAAAACGCGGAGTAACGAAGTGCTTTTGTGAAAACCTGAAGACATTTTTAATTCCATCTAATTTCGTATTTTAACTGAAAATATCAATTAAAACTAGATTCACCCAATTGTTCTTTTGAAAGTACTTGTTTTACCCACACTATTCAGTGAAAACCTGAATTACTGAGTTTGCAGTGAATGGTCACAGAAGAGTGATTGGTCACACCTCGAACCACACTGAATACTACATTTCAAATCCTTTTAATACCACGTGTATTTGATTTCCTAAAAGAATTTTTTATACAAAAACCCCGTTTTCGGTCAAAATATTGTTTATCTAATTCAGTACTGCAACCCTTAATTCACTAATAGTTTAATGCACGTTGCACATAATTATTTAAATTCATGTTTGTCTTTAGAAAAAATTACCAAACAAAGATATTACTTATTTCATGTATGTGTGTTAGATATAATAATTTTTTTAAATATAGCACTAGTTGTAGAAAATGTAACAAACTCCTAATATTTTAAAATATTTTATTATGGGCTTCTAAATTACACTGTAAAAACTATGGTTCCATTTTAATTGAGCATCATTTTTTTGGCTTCCTACTATAATACCAAATCGTCTTGTTTTGAAGCCATCGTTCGTACTATTTTACTTTGCTAACTTCAGATTGAAAAGTGATACATACTAGCGAAGTAATATAATGCACATAAACTATTGTTTGAATTGCTTGCAACTTCATGCTTAAAATAAACAGAAAACCATTACGAATTTAAAAAAAAAGGTAAGTTCACAACTCAAAAATATGCATTTTCTACAATAATTGTTGAATTTTCTACTTAAAAAGACGACTTTTAAATAAAATAAGTGAATGTTTAACCGAAAAAGATAAACTTTCTAGCAAAAATGAAATAGCTACTTTTTTAATTTAAACAATTAATTTCCAACAACAAAAAATTAATGTGCAACCAAATTGTTTAAATTCTTAACCAAAGGAATGAACTTTAAACTATAAATTTTCATCTTCAATCAAAAAAATAAATTTTTAACCAAATAGTTGAATTTTCAACCAAAAAGGTTATATTGTTACCAAAAAAAGATAAATTATCAATAAAAAATAGAATTGCTTAATTTTACATTAGAGAAATAAGTTTTTAACCAATTAAAATACATTTTCAAACAAAA